>OZ005652.1:265689005-265729005 GCA_963930645.1 Salticus scenicus | reverse complement strand
ACAGTATAAAATTTTACAGCTACTCTGGCTTTAATATTAACAGCAATTAAGTTAATTATGAACATTATGTTATCCTAAATGAAAACAAACATAATGAAAAGCAAAATATTATAAATATAAGAAATAAATAATAAAAATTTGAACTCTAAAACACTCATTTTTATTTATTCTTCAAACATTTACTTCAAAATCATAATAGTCTCCATCGAATAATTGTATACATTGCATAATTAACTAAATAATAAAAGTCATTGAAAATACAAATTATCCTTCCGATGCCACAAAAATAATGTAGAATTTCTTATTTATAATGTTTTAAAATAAAGCAACTGTAAAAAAGAAAAGTTGGTAAAAGTAAAAGCGATAATGAATACCTTATTTTCCACGACTATGTAAATTTCCTCTCCATTAAACTGCTAAATTGCAACATGATAAACATTCAAGTAATCCCCATCATATGTTTGCTTCTTGTCTTGATTATCCTAAACCTCAAATTCTAATTAACTCTATCAAAATAATGCATGTTTTCTTTCACACTGCTTTAACTTGGTTAGAATCTAAGCGATGATTATCGTATAATCTAAACCAATTTATTTAAGACATCGTAAGAGGATTACAAAAACACATTTTCCACAAACTTTTGTCAATTAATTTTGAGTATGGCGCTATAAATTGCTCTCTTATTGGGAGGTAAAAAATTTTTAGAAAGATTTCATGAAACCTAATGACTGTTCCATATACTGTAATAAATGTGGTTGAAAATGCCCGAGTTCATTATTTTTACTTTATATAATTAACTAAATCTGATAAATTTAGAAGATTTAAAGGAAATTCTAAAGCATTTTTTTAAGAACTAGACAGATAATATCAGTTGCTTATGAATTAAAATGCAACAGTTTGTGAGTTACTTTAAAATTAAAACATCTTTTAAATAAAATTATTTATCACAATTTGAGGAAATTGTAAACAAAAATGCGGAGATAAATAACACTTAAATAAAAATAAATAAAAATCACTGTAGTATATGCATTTGTTGCACTAAATTTTAATCAATTTTTAATTTAATTAAAATTATTTTTATAAAAATAATTATATTGTCAAAAATTAAACCCTTTAAAGTTCATTGGTTTCACAGCGAAACCAAACATTTGACACTATTTAACATCTTTTCTATGCAGCAGTTTTTAATATTTTTCCCTGTTTTAATCAATTTTTAAAGTTTTGCTCTTTTTCTTTTCGCTAGATAGCAGCACTACACCAAATTTTAATAGCCATATCACACGAGAGATTTTCGCGCAACATTCTACTCAACACAACGCTGCATCGAAAGGGAAAGGTTCAAGCTCAGCGCGTAATCAACTTTTTCTACCATCACTCGGAAAAATTAATTGAGTTAGAGCTTAGATAATTCAGAAATCGATAATAAGGATTTTTTAACCAAGGTTGCAAAAAAAAGTCGCGAAGGAGCTATAAAGTCGCCAAATATGTTACTATGGCAATTAAATGCCTCAAAAATCTAGAGTGTTGGTAATTCTGTACTAATTATTTATATAGTTTACATACCTTGTCTTGAAGTACTTGAGAGCCACTTTTCACGTTGTATTGGATTACTTGGAATATCATGGAAGCTTATTGTGTCACGGTGACTATCCGAACTACAAAATGGAACAACACAATAAACCATATTTTAACATAATACAGATATAAACTGAACAGGAAAAAAAAAAAAAAAAAAAAACTTTTCACATATGTTAAATTAATAAAATATAAGCCATGAAGTTACAGTGAAATCCAATTGAATAATGTGACATACACAGAACTTTATGTCCCGTATCAAGCGCCATCTACCGGTTGGGTTTTACTTGTAATGTTGCCAAGTTTTCGAGCCACGCGGAAGGTATCTAGTTCAGAAGGCTATGATTCAACAGCAGATCGTAACTGATCAGTTGTGATGCTTCGCACGTGAAGCGTTATGGAGTTCATTAAGTCATCCAACGTCGCAACACCTCCACGATACACCACACTTTTTAAGTGGCCCCATAACCAGAAATCACATGGATTTAGATACGACGAACGTGGCGGCCATGGATTACGAAAGAAGTGACTAATAACATGATCGTCTGTGAAGTTTTGGAGCAATAGCGCCTTCACGGACTCATGGATGTGTAGAGTCGCACCATCCTGCATGAAAATGGTCGATGTAAAGACCCGCCTTTGCTGTAATTGCGGCACAACAAATGTCTGCAGCATGTCATGGTACCGACGGCCCGTAACGGAATATGTGACAGGACCACGTGCAGTTATTTTCTCAAAGAAGAATGACCGAAGGATGAATGTCGCTATGAATCCACACCAGACAGTTACCTTTGGAGAATGTAGGGAATTTTAGTGTGCATACGCAGATTTTCATTAGCCCAAATGCGGTAATTCTGTGTGTTGACTGTCCCATTGAGATGGAAATGAGCTGCATCGCTCCACAGAATACTCCAAGGCTATGACAGATCAACAATTATTCTGTTGAGAAAACTGACTGCGGATGCGAGACGCTGTGGCTTGTCCCTATCAATCAGCTCTTTGGTATGGTGGATCTTGTATGGGAAGTAGCACATTATGTTTCTGAGCACTTTTTGGACGGTGCCTGTCTGTCGATAAACTGCACGTGCGCTACTGCCCTCAAACTCCGATGTCTATGACTGTGCGGCAACAGCTGTCTTGACGGCATCAATAAATACCGGTGTGACGGCATCAATAAATTTACGGCCTCTTCCAAGTTGAACTCCTAATTTTCCCGTCCCTTCCAATCTCTTAATCATGGCCCGAATACTTTTAGTAGACATTAGACCACGCCGTAGGTTCTTTATACGACGAAATTAACGAACTACAACAGGAGCATTCCCCTTGTTTTCGTAAAACAGCTTCAGCAATAACGCACGTTCAACTAAAGATACCGTCATCATTACAGCCGGAAACATCGACGTCTGCATGACAATGTCTGCAAACGCTTTATACCCTAACCTGTTTCGCATAAAGCTTCCTCTTCTTTACAAGCATGCAATTCTCTACATTTTTTCCCTAGAACAGACAGTTTTTCCCGGTTTTACATTTCATTACTCATAATTCTTGTTCTGGATTGTTAATATTGTTTCTGTATTCCGTTTTGGTCGTTTATTGTGTTACATTTAATTTTTTCCGAAAAAGGATCCCTCTGGTGGACATTTTTTAGTTAATTATTTTTTTTCGAAATTCCGTGAGCGCATCTCGTGTATAGTCTATATACCAAATTTCGTTGCATTCCGTTCACCCGTTTGCTCTGTAGGATACTGCTTAAAGGGGAAGTTTAATTATAACCACCCTGTATATATTGATTAGAGACTTGGAATTCTATAAATAAACACCTGAATAACAAACAACGCTTAGAACTCCAAAGGAAATAACATCCTAACAGACAGCTGTTTTGGTAGCATTTAGCATATCGTCATCAGTGCATAAAAGAAAGAAAACGAAAGTGCTCCAGTATATACGAAAAGAATCGAATTCTTCAACTATTAAATGAACCAGTGAAATGAGGCGCAAAGTCTGAAATTAACCAACAGGAAATTGAGAAACAGTAGTTTTTGAAAATGTAGAAAAAATTTTTAAAAATTCCGGATTGAATGTAAAGATTTCAACAATCAGGCAAAAGGAGTACAGCGAAATCACAATTCCTTTAGAAAGGGGCTCTTCTGAAAACCCATGCTGAAGGGTGACAACTGCTGTCACAGCCCCTCTCTAAAGGTTAACAATGTTTTTAAGATTCTTATAAATGTAAAAATCTTGAAAGAAATTTAGTGTATCTTTGACCCTGCAAAATATTTTAGATGCATCGAATTTAAAATTAAGGTTTTTTTTCCCTCAGGAATGCTTAGAAATGGCCGTTTATTGGTTTCTTGTTTCCGGACGAAACTTGTATGTTTTTCAAATGAGAATTTAAAACTGCGTTTAGTTTGGCTAATCTATCTACCTGTCTATCTATCTAGTTTTTAATTAAAATATAATCAATTAAATTATTTATTTTTAAATTTTAACTTTAAGATTTATTATTAAAAAAAAAAAAAAAAAAATAGCAGAAACAATTTAAAATAAATTTTATTTTTACTCAATAGTTCAAGTAAGTAGATAAATAGACTCTCTAATTAACTGTAAATTTAACTGTTTTCATCCTTATGGCAGTTGTGGTATGTTTGAACTGTTTTCGGCGTGTTTCCACATATAGAATAAGTTATCATTTTAGCTTTCTTATTTATTCTTAAGGTTAAATTTATTTATTATGTAAATATTGGTGATTGTAGATATAAAAGATGGTTTCTCACTTGCTTTTGTCTCTTTTTCTTTGAGATTTAAATTATTTTCGTGTCTTATGGGTGACATAGGGCATTGTATGCTGCACATTCTTAGCAAATCGCATACAGCATGACAGAAATATCACCTAATTTGCATGCAAAATTCGTTCTATTCCCTTGATGATGTTGTACGTTTCAATATCAGGATGCTTAATTTTTTAGTGATCTTTATTCATGTTTTTTATAGTTCTTCATGTGTTACTTGGTTTCATGCACTGCAATGTTTATAAAGATTTTCAATAAATAAATATATATATATATATATATATACAATTTCATTACGTTGTATTTAGTATTAAAAAAAAATAAATTTTTCTTTTAAAATATACGTCTCATAAACCGTAATGCATTGGAAATATTTTGCGAATCTCTGTACTCAAATCAGTTGCGCTATTTATACCATTTCCATTAGAGAACAAACCTCACTGAATTAGAACAACAAACTAATTTTAAAACATTCTGTAATGAATATTAATGGAAATTAGAGCCGGACGGACAGAAAGACAGATTATTTAAAATGATAATTACTTTTAAAAAATATTGGGAAGTATTTAAATTTAATTCAAACGAAAATGCAACTGAAAAATTTCCATTTATAGCTTTTATGTATATGAATATTTCCGTGTGGCTCTGAAAACCTTCATTTCTAATCATAATGCAATTTAGAAAAAAAAAAAAAAAAAAAAAAGTATTTTTTGCGCATTCCTAAAATAAATAACTATTCAATCGTAAATTGTGCAGTAAAAAGGTATTCAAATATTACTTATAAAAATTTGTCTCATAGATCGCGATGCATTATCAGTTTGTAGGGTGTCCTGCACAATAAGTTTTTGTAGGTATTAATAATATTTTCAATCGAGGACACATTTCATTGCCTCAGGGAACCTGAAAGACGTATAATAGCTTCATAAATTTTGAAAATGTTTTCGGACGTTAGATCGTGGAAAGACAGACAAACCGTAGTCAGATACTTTTCAACTTTGTTAAAAACTACTGAATCGTTTTATGCGCGATTTTTCGTAATATTATCCACATTGTTGCGGAAGGTTTAAAGTTATTAAAATATTCTATCTGGCCAACAAAAAGAAAGTTATGATGCTTTTGTAATACGAATTCTTTCAAGCTGCCATTTTGTTTCGTACATCACCTGTGACTGTCTTTCATCGTGCTAGTCGGATCACTTTGATATTTTGTCAAACGGTTCTTTTTCCCATTTTATCATAGTAGTGACATCTTTCAAGCCGGAATTTTGTTTATTTCATTCCCTGTGTCTCATTTTTATTCTATTGAAACCATCCTGAAATCATTGAGATTTTGTTCAAAGTTTATTCTGTCTATTTATCATAGTAGCGGCTACCTTTAACCACGATTTTCCTTGACTAAAGTACCCGGAATAGTGCAAGAGTGAAAGACGCTGCCGAAAGCAAGTTCCCAAACCAGGCTCATGTCCGAATTCAGTTTTTTTTTCCTCCATGCACGCAGCGAGTCTGAGTAAGACACTGCAACAAGCATTGGGACTCGACCCCTGTATATTGCGGGCAGGAAAGACGTCGTCGAAGACAACGGCGATCCGTACAGAGGATTGAACCGAATTCACTGGAATTTCGTTTCAGGATTACACTTTTCAGATTTTGTATTTGTAAGGGATTCATTTGAACATAGTGATCACCGAAGGGGGGGGGGGAAGTGCTCCAAGTTTCTAATAATACGTTTTAATAATTTATGAAATATTTATTTTGAAAAAAAATCGTTCTTTGCACATTTATCTTAAATACATAACAGCAGAAACAAGGAAACATGCTGACGTACGTTAAAGATGTTTATCGTCACGTAAAATGTTTGTTGAGATAAGAGAAAATATCATTCATGCACGTGCATTTTATTCATATGTACCTCTTTTTTGTATTTCTGATTGCATATTAAATTAATAATTAAACAATTATCTTTCATAATGTACCATTCAAATATACGTATGGCAATGAATATAATTCTTCGAACAAAAAGTTTTTTACTTATAAAGGAGGACAAATACTTGAAAAATCGAACGCTATGAAAAGCAGTGTTGATAGGAACAATGCTTAAATTACGAGCAGCTGACGCTTACTTAACAAAAGAGTATTTCGGGCAAAATAATATTGTTTACGTTATCCGAATCTTCCTAAACAATAGCGATGGGGACGGTAAAAGCTTGTTTGAATGATGGAATTTGATAACAGCTGGCAGGTACATTTAGTAAATTATATACAAAAGATGTAATAGTTTGTTTGAAAATTTAGCTGTTACTTCAAAAGAAGTATAAAAATATTCTGTCATTTTATGTGTGTTTAGTTTCTATTTTAAATGGAGTTTTTACTTTATTATTGAATAAATATGTGCTGAATAATTTTAAATAATTAATTTCCCTATAAAATTTATAATATTCGTATTGCATTAATTTAAAATATTTTTTTTGAGTAGTATATTTTCGCGAATGTATGAAGATCTGCAGTATGAAATGCCTCATTTTTTTTTTTTTTTTTTTTTTTTTTTTTTTTACTACCATAAGTATTAGCTTCTCTTCTATATGTTTTTCCATATATTTTAAAGAATCATTGAAACAATATCTTCTTTATGATTGAAACTTTATTGATATACATATTTTGTTAAACTTTAATATACGTTGGTGCGGTTTGAATTTTACTAAATCTTGCTGAATAATGCCGATGAGAGTAAATTATTTTTATAATTTGTATTATATTAGTATAGCAACATGGTATATTATATCGGTGTATATAATAAGAATTTGTGCCAAATTGAATATAAAAAATACTCATTATGACAAACTTTGCTGCCTGAAATTTTATTTTGAATGCTAAACAACAGATATACTATGCATTTTAATTGAAATTGTGCAAGGTTATTATAAAATAACTATACATCCTTCTGATAAAGATATTTTATTGCGTAATTTACATTATTAATCAAAAATATATCATAACAAAACACACTTTTAGTTCATTTCAGTATGTCCTCTTTGCACATTTCGACACAGCACCCAGTCTTCCACTGCTTCGCGGAAAACAGGGCGCAAAGTACCTAGTGTAATTTTCTGAAATGCATGTAATTTCCTCAAGCAAATCCTCTAAAAAACTGAGCTAATTGATCACGGGAAAACTGTTTCATTTACGTTTCTGGTTCTAGACTCGATCATTTCATTTATATATATATATAAAATTATAATATATGTTTTCAGTCATATAAAAGTTGAAAATATGTAACAAAAATAACTAAAGGAAAACTTTCAAGAAATTTAATAAAAGTGAAACAATTCATAAGTAAAACTTACTGTAAAAACTTAAAATAAATGATTTAAACTGCCAAAATTACCCCGTATGACTTGATATATATACACATATAAATGATAGATATCGTAATAAATTTTAATCTAAAAATTTAGCAATTAATAGATGCAAAACAATACCAACTCACAAAAATATAGAACTGATTTTAACTTAGAGGAAAGACTGGCACAAAATTGTTACGATTTAGATTAAGAACCAATAAGAGACATATATATATCTGTATATATATGTATGTATGTATATATATATATATATATATATATATATATATATATATATATACTCGTTATAAAAATAAAAAAAATTATAAATAACTAATGAAAAATTCAGAAATAGGGCTTCAAATTAGGTCAAAATGGACCTCCACGCAATCGTCTGTACACACTTACACACATACATAAACACATCTTCTTTTCTTAAATGCAAAGATATACTCGTAGTTTTATAAAAGAAAAATCCTTTCATTTTTACTAATTTATTAAAAATAATCATTGGTTAAATTAAGCTTCATCTTATTAAACGCAATTTCGTAATTTGAATTTGTTCATCGATTATACTTAGAAATTTTCTACCATGTTTTCTTTCTGCATTTTTTTGCTTTCATACAAAACATCTTTTGCATACAACGAAGGATTTTACCCAATCTTGATTTTGAAAATACAACTTATTAATTTTGAATAGAAAATAGATATTATTATTTTATGCTAATTTAACGCCTGTTTTAAAATAACGGTTGATAAAGTAATCGTAGAATTTGTTTGTAGTCTTGATTTGGCCAATAAAACTCCCTTCATGCTTTCAATTTTTGAATGCTTACAACTTTATTGATGATACTGATGTCTGTATATTTTCAAATAGCTATACTGAGAAAAACAAATATACCGCTTTCATCTAGAACGAATAGGCGGTCCTTTTCTAAATCCCTAAACTAGAAATGTAGATTTCCGAGTTATGAGTATGAGGCACGCCAATACACTGAGAAAAAATTCTATAACTGACATCTAGAATCTAAATTGTGGCTCTAGAATAAATAGTTCCATGCCATCCTTATAAATTTCTTATAAAAAAATTTCTAGCCTCCTTCGAAAGCGAATTCTAGAGACCTCTATTAGAATTCTTGAGCGTTTGCCTATACTATCGAGGACAAACCTATTTGAAATTATCTCCAAATAAATGTGAATACAAGAGGCGGGTTTCAGCAGCTATAATCTTGGTTTCTGACCCAATTCTAGAAAATTAAGCAAGAATTTCTCGTAATACAAAAGATTCAGAATATTCAGAATTTTGTTTCACCATCTAGAAATGTGTAGACTATAAAATTCTCGACCATTTCGTCTATTCAGTTTATTGGAGTGCCTTATGCGCATAGCTCGGAAATCTATATTTCAAGTTTAAAGAACCATTTATCCATTCTAGATGAAGACGGTATATTTTTTTTCTCAGTGTACTAAATCTTTACTGAAAGTACTTTCAGCGTGCCCTGTCTTTATAAGTTGGTAATTACTACATTGATCCTGGAAACTGTGAATGGTATTGAATATATATTTAGAATAAAGTTTAAATCTGCATTAGTTTAGTTCAAAATGACACCGTCTGCAAATGTAACATGAAATATACACACTGTCTTCATATTGCACTCGTCGTACTTTTTATGTGCTTTCTAAAATGTCGTACGTAATTATTTCAGCCCGAATTGATTATTGCGTGTTTTTGAGATTTATCGAGTTTGCTTACAATGTGTTTATCCATCATCATTAAACACCAGCATTTGGATTTATTTTCTCAACAAAATTTTGTAATTTTGGAAAATGCTCCAAAAAATATGTATGCCCTGTTACTTTACTCTGTCATTAGATTTACTAATCATTTTGTTTAATATTTTAATATAAAATTACTTCTACCAAACAATAATATAAAATTCTTCTACCAAACATTATAAATTTATTTTACACAAAATTTAATTAGAACTCTGTTGCGAATTATACACGAATATTATATTAATGTTAACAGTTAATTTAACAGAGAAGTTAACAGAATATTTTATGCTTTCAGGATTTCATGATATATTTTCAAATGCTTATCTCAAATAAATATATTTATTAATCATTAATTATTATAATATTTATTAATTATTACATCATTTATTATTAATTGTTAATTATTATATAAAATTTCTTTAGAGTATAGATTCCCTCTGATTACCTCATTATATATTTTCAAATGCTTATCGAAAATAAATATGTTTATTAATCATTAATCATTAATTATTATAATATTTATTAATCATTTTATTATTAATTATTAATTATTATATGAAATTTCTTAAGATTATAGATTCCCTCTTATATTTTTTGTATTCTTAATAAATTGGAATAAAACTAGATGAATAGAGTAAGTGTAAGAATTAGTGTCATCATTGCGCGATTTAATAGTAGGGCACACAAAGACTATGAAGCTTACAGTGAAAAAAATGCGTATTAAAAGAAGACATAAAAACAACTGAAAAGTCATTTAAGATACATAAATCTCTTAATATAGAGCTTACGTAATAAATATCTTAATTTAAGACTCACGTGTGTCTTAATGAATCTACTGTAAATAGAAGCGTCTTAAATTTAGACAGAAATGCGTTTTAAACACCAATTCAGGTGCAAAAATGTCTGAAACACGCGAAATATCCGAAATTTCAGGCAACAAACACGTTTGAATTTTCAGACGCTTAGAAATTCAGAAATGTAAAACAACAAATTTTCTGGTATTCATGTTCATAGTTTTATTTTTATTTTTATTTTTTTTTTATTATATATATATATCAGTTTAATGAACGAAATCATTATTCAAACGTCATAGACTGCGATTTTCACATATTTGTTATGTATTTTTCAAAACTCTAAACCTCTATAAATAAAATTTAAGATAATAATGTATATTAACCTTTATGTATATTAACAATATTGTTATGGCAAAAAACACCGATTAAAGCATTAAAGTGTGATTTATTTCACGAATACTAGGGTATATATTATCATACAAACGAAACTAGCCGTGTGCTGTGGTGGCATGATTAACAAGACACTTGCCTGCGATACCTTTGGTTGTATTCTAGGGCGGGGAAATGGAATTTTTTCTTTCAAACATTATTGCTATTTTATTTATGCTGTAGACAATTCTAGAAAATATTTTTAAGACATAAACACAATCAAATGCCACTTAAAAGTATTTATTAAAAAGCCTTAAAACTGGCTGTGTTTTTAGAACTTAAATTTGCGGTGTTTAAAGATATTTCTAATGTCCTAATTTTGCATGCAAAAAAGTGTCTTAAAAAGAGGGGGGGGGTTGGCTCTAATTGTGACCATATATTTCAATTTTTTAACTGAATTTAAGACAATTGTGTTTACAATGCAATTATGGTATAGTCTCCTAATATAGAACTGCAATATATCTTGCGAAAGGAAATCAACAATGTATCAGTAAAATCCTCAAACTCCTTCTGTATAGCTTTGGAAACCAGTTCAACAAGTAATAGTTCGTTTATTCCTTTCTATTGAGTCATCGATCTTCAGATGTGTATCACAGATCAGATAAAGATGTCAGATGTCAAATTCAGATGTCAGTCACAGATCTTCATATGTGTATCAAAATGTTAAAATATTCTATTGTTCGGTTTTGATTGGGTTTTTTCCGAAGAAAGTAAGTGATTTTTAAATTTTTGAACATATCAATATTTTAAATTCACATGCATCAATGTTTGCGTATCAGTATTTTCAATTCATATGTATTGAAAATACTGATACGGAAATATGTGCGTTAATTGTTGGTTTCGGCTGAATCTCATTTTCTCTTTAGTTAATATTGAGTTTCTATATATGGTAATACCATGGATTCTCAAATACAAATATAATATTTATTATACATGGAAAGCAACAATGTTTTAGGAATGTATAACCATTGTTGTTTTCCATGCTGTTTATACATTGAAAACAATGTATAAACAGTTTTGTTCATACAAAAAAAAAAAAAAAACCATTAGGTGGTTCATGGTTCTAAACATGAACCACTTAAACATGTTATTGCTATTTAAATCATGTTTAGGTGGTTCTGCAAAACTTGTCGAATAATTCATTCCTACTAATAGCTATTACATAAGTCACTAACCCACATTAATTACTTATTTTTTTTACACATTTTCTCCTTTATTTCCGGCATACAGAAACCAATGAAAAAAAAGTAAAAATCTATAGAAATGATGAAAAAACAAGTTGTTGATAAAAAATGGTTTCAATTATTATATGAAGACATCCAGCTATATTAAATAAGGATATCAGATGCGTTGTTATTGCCATGGATTAAGTATTTTATCCGGGAAAGTGTTTGTAAATTCTTCGACAAAATATGTACCATATTAGGAGTTCCTTACACGGTACTCAGAAAATGACACATAACACCAAAAAAAAAAAAAAAAGAAAAAAAAATTCAACCTGTATAAATTTTTAATAGATTTGATCTCAGAATCTTATAGGAAGGATTGATAAAAAGTCAAAAAAGTGACAAAATTATCACAAAATGACTTTAACAAATTACGGTTTGTATTTAGGCACTTTACGCTATGTGTGACTTTAAAATCGAAAAATAAACAGGTAAGTAGATAATATAAGTGAGGAATTTGACATACTTTTTATTATTATTATTATTATTATTATTATTATTATTATTATTAATGATCGCAGTTATTTTACTGAATCAATCTTACTAAAAATTTGAAAATTTAATGACAAGTTTTGTACAAAACCAAAACCATTTAGCATCTTAGAATGAACTATTCAACACAAAAAAAGTCCAATGCATCATTCGTCTAAGATTTATTTAATTCATTAATGTAATTTTTCTTTAATGTATAAATGTGATATATTTATATAAATATATATGTAAATATTTGAGTTGCCATAGAAAAAAAAAAAAAAAAAAAAACGCTAAATTAAACAAAATTATATAATTACAGAATTCAGTGTTTATATTTATATGCTTTTTAAGTTTTTTCTTTCTCGTAGATGGATTTATAATTAAATTTCTCATTCGAAGTAATATTTAGATAAGAATTATTATTCAATGTCGAGTAAGTTAATTATATTACAATTTCATAAAGTATTTAACGTTATTCTAAATAAATTTATACAAGATCTGTTAATTCATTCTGAAAACGAAGTGCAATTATTTTTTTACTATTATAAAATATAGTAATAGAATAGTTTATATATAAATAGCATTATTTTTCCTTTATTATTGCTCTCTCTCTCTCTCTCTCTATATATATATATATATATTTTTTTTTTTTTTTTTTACTGTACAACAAAAAGGAATATATCGTTGTAAAGAAAGATTTTTCTAAACCTAAGCAGTAATTTAATGCTTATTAGTAAAGACGATTAAAAAGAAAATAAATTCACATAAAAATAAGTATACTTGCATTAGATCCTAAAATTATTACCTAAATATCCTTTTATTTATTTTATTATTCATTTATTATTTATTTTTTTATCGTATATATAATAAAACTTGGCCTATAGGCAGTAATTTAAAATATCATTAGATCAAAAGCCATTTTAAATCGAATTTATGGAAGGAATGTCAAAGAAAATTTTACTGATATAGTTGATATTTCAATGTAGGGGATATTTTAATTTTTATTTTGCTGTATGGCACTAAACGCAACATTGTTAAAAATGAAATAAAAATTTCATAACTAACAGCACACTTATCCATAATACATCCCAAAGATGTCCATGAGATGTATTTTTATCCACAGGATATCCTGGTAATGATTTGGTGAGAAGATATGCTATTAAGGTAAGAAAAGTAGTTCCAGTTTAGTTGCATCCAATATTTTCAGAAATTTGATGCACTGTGTTTCGCCACTTGCGAACTGTCATTTAGCTTAATAGTGAGCACCATGAAATTGGTAAAATGTAGCATTGACATAATGGTTAGAGTTAAATTTGTATAAAACGCCCAAATGTTTGTAAAACGTTAAATTACTATTAGTAACATTGATGTGCATGAAGACATTTTTCTTCAAGAAAGGATTTTATAGCGTGTTGTTATATATTTTGATAATCAGCATCCACCGTTTTCACCTGCGTTCTAATTGATTTGTATATATTGCTCAAAGAATCCATAGTAAAATTTAGTATACATATAAAGAAGATAGAAAAATAAATCTGTTTTTTCTTTCATTATCTTTCAATATTCGGATATTTTTGCGACTTCTGATAGGCGTAGTAATGAGCTTTAAGACGAATTTTAGATATTTAATAAGTAATTAAAAACTGGAAATAATACCATTATTCATCAAAATACTCTACATCATAACTGAACACCATCAACTACCGATCGGTCATCGAACGAATATCAGCAGTGTTGAACCATTCGATCATTTGACGCAATGAAGTCGTTAACCTATTTTCGTACTGTGTCCACTGTCCGGACGTGTACTGAAGACAAGACATTGTGCATCGACCGAAACAAGTAAAAGTCCGAAAATGACTGCAAACTTTTCGACCGATTTACAGGTTTAATCGAAAGAATTGGAACTGATAGCGTTTGGCAATTCATTTACATTGGGATTCAGCAGTTCGCAATAGAACACACTCTACATATCCACAAAATGCATAGAAGAACTTTTCGCAGTGAAATGCTTGTTTCAGCATCGATATTGTTGTTTTGTTGGGATTCACCTAATGTCTTCTGCATTCTGGATTGACATAAATATTCATTTATCAGCTACTGTTTCAATTTTCAGTAGGAAAATTATTCTATGTTTTCAATCTGTTGTTGAGCAGATTCAAGCATTTCAAGATACGCTCAATTTATTCCTCTGGTAATATGTATGTGGAACTCTTCTTCCTGTCTTCTGAAACATTTCAGTCCTTTAGAATTTTTTTTTTTTTTTTTTTAATAAACCCAATTTTTTGGCAAGATTTTTTTTTCTGAGTTTGAAATGCATTTTCAACGAACATTGCTTGCAAATTTTCATGCTTAGTCTTTAGGGAAGCGCTGTTGTTTTCTCGATCAGCATCATGAAAATCGCAAGCTTTAAAACATAGAAACCAAAATTTGCTCTTTTCGATAAGATTTCCTATCCGAAGATAGAACAGATTAACTGGCATGCTTTTGCAGAAGTTTTTCCTTGGAGAAATTCGTTACGAATGTCTTAATTTTAAAATTTTTATGGTAGACTAGCAAACCCGTGCTAAATTTTCGTTTTTTAATTATTTTCTTATTTATCGTTAAATTTGAAACTCACAAACCTTATGCCGATTTCCACTACTAATTCAAATTTTAATTCATCAGTAGCCAAATTATTATTAGAACTAAATTAATATTGTGGGATGAAACACTAATGATACTTAAACTAAAATCCTTCATAGAAAGGTTTTAAGATAAAATTTGTATTTGATGACCTAGTTTTCAGACTTCCCCAGGCATTACAGATTTAGTTAGACCCCCCCCCCCCCCACACACACACACCATGGCGACTTTTACATTTTTCTCGCCATTCTGGCGAAACGTTTATTTGTTCATTTAGCACAATCTTTTGTTTTTAAAAAAATCTAGTGCGCATTTTTATTATATTTTTTATTATTGCATTTCTTAGTCAATTTATGTCACCTAATATCGCTCAGTAGTCGAAACGCGACCATTATTTTGCAAAACAAAACTAAGTACTTGCCTTCTCGTAAACGGAATTAAATAACAACAACTGCGCCAATTGTTTGTCGATATACAACGAAAGTGAATCAGCAGAGTTTTACTTCATATATTTCTCTAAATTTGGTACAATACAGATGCTGAGTCTTTCCTGAAATGAGAGCAAATCGCAACTTGGAAGCGCCCCCCTGTTCGGTGATATAGCCCAAAAAACTAATCGGCACCAATTCAAACCAAGGTCCAACCAAATATCAAGTTCGGTTAAATTAAGTCCATTGGTTCCAGTAGTGTTCGAACTCAAAAAGACAGATATTTTCTAAAAATGGTCGAATGGAGTTCAGGAAATTTCAAAACGTGTAACTTCATCAAAAATCGAAAATCTAAAATTTTTCTGAATCTTATACTTTCTTTTTATATATGCAGAGGATATAATAATAAATTCACTTTTTTAAAAAATAAAGTAGTCAATTTCAGTTAATTCAAATTTAAGGAAATCAAAACTTATAAATTCATCGAAAGCAGGATTTCGAAATTTTTTCTACATTCTTCTTATACCTGCCGAAGCTAGTAATAAATCCACTTTTTTAAAAATAAGTAGTCAATTTCAGTTCATTGAAATACAAGGAAATCTCAAAATATGTAAATTCATCGAAAACCAGAAATCAAAAGTTTTTTTCAAATCTTAAACTTTCTTCTTATATATGTACAATCGGTAACAGAAGTATCCGAACACTATGCGAAAATTTCTGTATAAAAAAGTAGAGTTAATACTGTTTTGTTAAATAAATCCTTGTCGAATCATGTTCTTAGTCACCGACTGTAGAAGATATACGCAAGCGAAGTGTGACGTCACTGATCGTCGTTGGGGCCAAATAAAAGATTTCCTATGTTAATCGTCCATTGGATTTTTTGTAAAAATTTATTAAAAATTGGGGAAAATTATTTCCCGATTTTAATCTTCATATTTGGTATAATTATAACTTAGTCATCGTGCACATGGTTAGATTAAGTTATTTTGCTCTCAAATTAAAAAAATTTTGATTTTAAATTTCAAAACTCCAGAAACAAAATGGGCATAGATTTGATATCTGTTCGTCCTTGGTGTTTTGTGTATTTGGCGATCAAAAACGTAATACGAAAACATACATACCAGATGTATATTTTCGTAATACATATATATTCTACGAAATAACGTTTCATATTATTGATTGTTCGTTATTAAAATAACCATGATTTTTGAAAGGAATTATATATGTTCGCCAAATAATTTGGCGATCTTGCATTATTATTATTATAATTATAATTATTATTATTATTTTTTTTTTTTCCAAGGACGGCTGTTATCAAATCTGTTCCTTTAAAATGAATCGCATTCCATTGAAATTAAATGTTTACGACTATATTCGAAAATGGAAGTCTGTCATTTATTTTTCCAGAGTTTTGAAATTTAAAATCAATATTTTATGAATTTTATAGAAAAAAAATAACTCAATCTAACATACATAGTAACTTAAATATAACTACACCCAAATATGGGGATTAAAACCAGGAGATAATTTTCCTCAACGTTAAAAAAGAAAAAAGAAAAATCCAATGGACGATTAGACAGGAAATCTTATCTTTTGCTTGGCCCGACGTCAGTGATGTCATCAGTTCGCTTACGTATAATAAATCCATTTTTACTCCCATTACCCTACTACCGTAGATAATGGAAGTATTGTATTCGGTCCAAAAATTCGATATCGATATTTAACCTGATTTACACGTTTTAAGGTCCCCTGAGTCCAATAAATGGTTTTTGGCAATTGGTCAGTGTGTGTGTATGTATGTGTGTATATGTATGGAATCTTCTGGCTATCATATCTCCGAAACTGATAAATACAGAACTACAAAACAGAATTGAGACAGGTCTGGTGTACAGATGACTTTTCCAAATTTTGGTGAAAATTATAAAACGGGAAGTGGGACATCGGAAACCGGAAGTGGGACCGTGAGTCCGTATCTCAAAAACGGCTCTAACTATTTTCTTCAAATTTGCTATATAAACACTCTATTCGATTTCCTTTCGAATGATATCGTTGGTTAGTTCAGGAAAATTTATAGGCGTCCTGTATAAATAGCTCCATTTTAGGTCTCGTAAGCGCGTTCCTTTAAAAACGGCTGTACGGATTTCTTTCAAACACGCCATATTAACTCACTTTTAAATGCCCTATTCTATGTAATTATTGTTTAGTTTAGTAAAATTTGGTATCTCAAAAACGACTCTTACGATTTTCTTGAAAATTATTATATGAATCCATTCCTTTCTTATGTATTACGTGGTTATTAGAGGAAAATTAACAATCATCCTGCTTAGGTAGGCCAGTTTTAGATCTCGAAAATCGGTGTTTCAAAAATTAACTCTACTTTTTTTTTTTTTTTGTTGCCTCATTATATGTTAGCTTCGTTTTATATGTCTTTACATGTGTATAATATTTCTCTTACAGAAAAAAATTTAGGTTCCTACTACTTCTCTAAATCTCTTTTATGTCTTCTGATCACATTATCTCCAAAAAATGCATATAATACGTGTAATAGTGGGTAATGGAAGTCGTGTGGCTGTTTCACACCAGATTTTTTTTTTTTAATAAGTAGTCATTTTCAGTTAATTGGAATGCATTATGTTTTTGCTTAAAAATACGTCTTCAGATTAGAGCTGGAGTAAATCACAAAGAAAAAAAAAAAAAAAAGGAAAGAAAGAAAGAAAGAAAAGAAAAATAAATTAGATATTAAAAGAATATATGACAAAAAAATTAGAACTCTCATAAATCAAATCCTTTTTTAACTTGCGCTTATTTTTAACAATATAAACATTCAATCTACCACTCATTCACTCAAATTTCTATCATCTAATGGCTGTTTTCTCTTAGAATAAAAAATTTGCAGTCAAGGGTATAGTGATACTACATTATACAAATTACTGTGTCTATGGTTTTACTTGAGCTTTCAGAAATTGCCACATTTAGCATCTTTCTACTTTAGGTATTTTTCAATATAAAAGAACACGTGTATAAAATGGAAAAATGCATAAAAAATAAAAAAGTATTCTCAAATACCTTCTTGACATCGTAAGAAAATAATTTTTGTATTCTGCAAATCTGGCTAATCATATATCTTTCGAATGATACCATTTCCAATCCTCTCCTCCCATAATTAATATGTTAAAAGTGTACCACAAATTTCATGTTCGCCTATTAATATATAGATAGTTCGTACTCTGTTTATATTTTTAAGTTATTGCTAGGTTTTTTAATGGCACATGCTAAGATCATAAAGAAGCAATTTTTAAAAATACATTTGTCTACAAAATGATCTTACCAGGTAAATGTCGTCATTTTTCTGATTGCATCATTGAACTGAATCCGCATGCTTAGATATTACACATGTACAAATGTTATTTTTTAACTTCCAGTATTTTATTACTTACGTCACTATCGTATCGTTTCGACAAAATTTAATCATAAGTAATCCCCGATAAAGAAATATTTATATGGATGATGCACCACCGCACATCGGATTTCAGTGGAAGAAACTTTTTGTGACAATATTTCTCGGGCAACAGAATAATTACTTGTATAATTCGTACGGCATTGTCACCAAGTTCACCTGTTCTTAGTGCTTGTAATTTCTGGCGACAGGGATACATGACAAGCGTTAAGTAATAAGGATAGTTTCTGATATTTCCAATTTAAAGGATCAAGCAAATTAGAGCTCAGACAAATAAAGGCGATTACGCGGAGAGATACAGTTTTAAACGACGTATACAATGCACAGCTATTGAAATATCAGATTAATGTTTATATTGAGCAAAATTTGTACTCAACAATGAAAATCCTTTATTACAAATAAATAAAATGTTATTCCTGTTTCGACTGACAATTTTAAATTTGATACCTAATGCTGACTTTTTTTTTTTTTTTTTTTTTTTTTTAAGAAATCGAAATCTCATTGCTAGTATGCACGCAAAACTTTATTACACTTGGGCACTTGTGCTAAGAGTTATAGTTATTAATACCTCACGTTATTTTATGTTCACCAAGTAAAAAAAAAAAAAAAAAAAGTTACATTTATATTTAATAAATAAATTTTAACCTGAAAATTCTGCATTCAGTTTTGATAATTTTTCGCTAAAATTACTAATATGAGTATAGAATTAATTAATATGAGAGCCAATAAAAAAGATTGTTAGACACTACAGTATTTGTTTAAAAAAAGTTACATGAAATGCATGAAATTTCAAAGACTAACAATATTATGTAATTTTAATTGCTCTTGTTGTTATTGATAATGTGTATTTTTGATGAAAAAAAAAAAGCATATTATATTTTCTAATTTTTTTTCTGTGTTTTATTGCTGCAACCGCCAATTTTTAATTTTTAATTTTATATTTTTTTTACATATTAAATGAAAACTTATCTAAGTACATTTAATGCCATTTGAATATCTGAAAAAGAAATATCTTTATTCCAAGTGCTGGACTAAAGGTGCAAATGAAGCTTATATAACATTTAAATTAAAGTTGACTTTTTTTAACTGAAAAGCATGAATTACTTAAATTGAACAAATATTATTTTATTGTACCTTTATAGATAATATTTTCTAAATTCTTGTAAATATTCAATATATTTTTAAACCATAATATTTTTTTTTTTTTTTTTTTTATGCATTACTTCAAAAATGCTTTTTATCCATTTCTTACATATCCTAAATAAAAATGTTTATATTAATATATTTATAATGACATTTTCTTTAATACTTGATGTGAGAAAATTCTAAGACTAACGATATGAAAATCCCAATTTCATTACTTTGAAACTTGCCTACTATTCCAGGCATATCTAAGAATAAAATCATTCAACTTAAAAGAGGGATGTAGCGAAATGAAAAATGAAGTGTCAGAAACAGATATGAAGGCTTATCATTTCCATTTATCATTGCATTATATAGGAGAGAGACGTTGGTTGCAGCAGAAAAATATCCCTCGCATATACATTCCTTTCTATAAAAGCACGTAATTTCAGCTTTGTGTAAGATACATGACAGAAAAATGGGTATATAATTTTGTTAAATTTTTTGACAGATTATTTTATGCTACTTTTCTAGGGAATAATTTTTTTTCTGTAACTGGAAATTAAATTAAAAGTATGTTTTTTTTTTCTTTTACTTATTTTCAGAAAATATGTAGAAAATCATTTTACATGTCTCGATTCACGTTCTTGATACAAATTTAAAAAAGATTACAATTTAACTGTATAGAGGAAGATGGTCAAAAATTATTTGCGTTTGTAATGATCGATAGATGGCGCTTTTTCAGCTTTTATTGTTAGTAAATATAATAGCCATGTGTATTTATTATTGTTCTATTTGTGTTACTACTTAATATTCGTGCTATAATTTCTCCGCCATTACTTCATGAAAAATTGGTTGCTTTTGGAAAAAATATTTCAGTTTATGCAAAGTTCGATCGGAAGTAGATTTTTAACTGAAGCTGAACAAATATTAGTTTCAAATCATATGATTAATTCTTTACTTCCATTAGCCGAAGCAACTGAAATTTTAAATTTGTCATTTGGAAATAAATGGAAGCTTAATTCTGGATTTCTTGATCCTTTGGAGTTACACTGTAGCACACATCAGTATGTGTTATCTTTTTTTACCGGATTTATTAATTTTTATTCAATAAATATATGTGAAACTAAATATCGGCAAGCAATGTTGTCTCGACGAAAGCCGATAGCTATTCGTGTTAATTGTAATTTCACCTTAGCCCACCAGAGGGCGAGCATTTCATTACAATCGCGGATCCCCTTAAGAAAAAAAAAAATGTGTAAAATAACTTAACTGTTTAAATAAAACTTTGGCCATTTCCTAGTATGTTTTACACTATATTGTACGTTCTACACATATTTTATTAATATTTTAAACCCAAACTGAGTTATGAAAAAAATATACTTTTTAAAAAATGCCCAAAGGATCATTATATCCTCATCAAAGGGCAAAATGATCCTTTCTTTGAAAAATAAGTGTGAATTGTTTTTTCATCTGCAAAATAAAGGATATAAAAGTAACTATGACAATACATAATGAAATAAAATAAGTAAACCAGGTCATATTTCTATATATTAAAGATGGTATATCTAAATAAATAGGGAAGTTGTGGGGTTCGGATGGCTGTAAACTCCATCTTAATTACTTACTTAATTAACTAGATAGATAATTAAAGAGCACGAGACTTGAATATAAATTATAAGTAAGCCTTTTATTTGAACTTAAATCAGGGGGGATTATTTGTCCAGAACTCAATCAAATAATTAAATAAATGAACCAATTTAAAGAAATATAGAATTTAAATCTCACTCAGCAGAAGTAGTGGGGATCTAGAGAACACTGCTCTTTAGTTAAAAAAACACATGTGGATCATGTTAGGTCACTTTCCCCTAATTTTGATTTATTGTTAAAATTTGTTGATGGTTTAACTGAAAGGTATGTAATGTATTCCCCATTATACAATAAGTATGGGGGGAATATGTATCCATGAACATTTTTGACCTCAGATTTTTGATGTTCTTACATATTTTGAGGTTTGCGAAAAACGAAAATAAAATAATCGATTTGGTGTCCGTCTGCGCTCAGTTTTTAATGTTTGTAATTAGTTCATTAAAGTATTACTTTCTTACGCTTTATGGACATTGTTATGGAAGTGACTAGTTTTACAATATAATTTATAAAGCTGATTAGACTCATATTCAACTAAGTTAATCAAAATTAACGATTTTCTTAACCTGGCAGACTAGGGTAAAATATCACATAAACGTGTATTATGAAGATTATTTTCATCGCAAATACTTCGAAATATCATACATAACACTGGATTGAAAACCAATAAATATCAACTCGCTACTTTAAAACCTTTTTAAATTATTAAAAATTAAAGATTTTCATAAGAAAGCGGAATAGGCAACATTTTTTATCAGTTATATTTTTGTTGTTATTGCGCAGAAATTGGAATATAATTACATGAAAACCGAAATATAAATCTGACGAGAGTAAAATTATGTAACGTATTATATTACTTTTTTCAAAACAAGGGAATAGGTATGCTTGGGATGAGCGGAACATTTAGCAAAGTTAACCTTTTACAACCAGTTTTTAAGCATTTCAATTATTTAAGTTATAAAATATCCTGTTTAGCCTTGATTCCCAATTATTACCAATTTAATTAAGTATTTAATGCTTTTGTATCAAGCATTACTTGATTTTAAAACAGTGAATATTCTATTGTGATGTCCACTGCTATTTACAACAAAGTCCTGCATCAAGTCGGGTAACCCGATTTTACCCGAACCCGACTCGACCCTCGAGTCGAGTGGATTACATTTTTTCTCTTGTGGGTCGGGTTCGGGTTAGGTTGAATGGATTTATCTTACTGCAGGTCGGGTTCGGGTCAGGTTTAGATTTCAATTTATCGGGTCGACTTGAGAATATCTTTCAAAAAGCGTTTATATTAATAAAGCAGAAATTTATTTGCTCTTTATACCCATGATGAATATACGTTTACCCGAATTATCAGTGTAAATTTAACATCCATATCCGATTAAAGCAATGAACACACACGAAAAAAAAAAAGAATGAAAGAAAGAAAGAAAGAAAAAAAAAAAAGCAATTATTATTTAGAATATATGAAAACAGGCTACTTCTGCCACAGTAACCAGATGTGTGATTCATGTATTTTGATTACATGCATCCTTTTAAAATATATCGTTAATTTAAACTGATAATTAATATTTTTTTCTCTTGCAGGTGTTTTAGAAATGTTACAGGAATGTACATTTAGATGAGTTTAGTGAACGTTTAGTTGGCGTCTGTAACATTATATTATTTTAATATTATTCTGTGTGTGATGAGCATTAAACGATAGAACTACAAAAATTAAGCTTGAAACCTATTTTTCTACACTTGAAGTTCATAACACGCATAAATAGTTAAAAATTATTATTAATCTATTTTTCAGATTTTTTAATTTTTAACTTAGTTAACTCAGTATTAGTAATTTACATTTTTAATTCTTTTTAAAAGTATTTACCACACACACACACAGCAGTGTGACAATTAAAATTTACTTTATTTTATAAATTAAAAGAGTTTTCTGTGATATTTATATGAATTGTTAATTTTTATTTAGATTCGGATTTCGGGTCGGGTTTGGGTTGCCAAAAATTCTTTAGTGCGGGTTCAGGTCGGTTTTCGGGTCGAATAAAATTTATTTATCGGGTTCGGGTCGAGTTTTGGGTTGATTCAAAATTCACTTATCGGTTTCGGGTCGGGTCAGGACTCAAATTTACAATTATTATTTTGTGTATAAATTTCATGTAAAAGTGTGTTTGTCAAGACATATATTTATGATATTAACATTCCTTGTAAACCATTAAAGTGTTATCAGCAATAGCCATTAAAATGTTATCAGAATTATTTATAAGTTGCACTAATACTGAAATAATGCAGTTAATAGAAGTATTTTTCTGAATAAAATCATTGTCGCAACGCGCGAAAAGATATAATTATACTATAGTATTAAACTTATCATGAAGAGACAATGTTTATCAGAATACAAAACTGCCATGTTACGATACACGAAAGCCAGATCCATGACTGTCTAAAAATAGCAATTGTCAAGAGAAGCGTGACATAACTCGATAAGCAAGCATCGCCACAATTATATTATTGTTTACCGTACGGGAACAAACAGCAACTTCACTATAAACCCCTACGTTTGACTGTATCGTTACAAGGCGATGGAGTGTAATACACTGAACCCACTACATGAGCAATCAAGGAAATCCATTCACAACTGTATCTGTTTGGAGCGGTGTGATTGTGTCTCAACCAAATGGAGTTAGATTCCCTTCAGCAACAAATCTAAATAAAATCTAGGCATGGATGATAGCAGATTACTTGTATTGATTTGTATTTGCCTAAAACCTACTTTCATTTCACGGGAGCATACCTATTTTTCAATTATAGTGAAGACATAGTGTGTTGCTGAATATAACAAAAATACAATCATACTTTCAGCTCCATGTATTATCATTTATGGCAGTGCACACTGGAGACAATTTTCAACATAACAATACTCGGTTACATACGGAAGTATATTTTAAAATTGCCTCCATCCAGTTCACACCCATGTAATTACATCTGCCACATTTCATCGTCTGTTTGATCATCAGATTTGTAACAATATAATTTATTTTGCATCTTTTCGAAAACTTGAGCAGTGTAGGAATTTGGATGAATTGAAAGTACACTTACAGCATTTGTAGCATAAGATGATGTAGGCTACCATATAGAACTTGCATGTCCTGTCCTATCGCAACATACATATTCAAATTACCTAGAGGGAATCTCTACGAAGATCCGCTCTATTGTTCTTGATATGATCAGAGTTGCTGGAGTCATATACTTTATTTAGCTTTGCTGCCAGATGGAGACTAGCAACAATAACAACAACATATTCAAATTATGCATGGATCAATAGTGTACAAGATCTTCCATATATTTGTAGATTCCCCTTTAACAAATGAACCTTTTTCTTTAATAATGTAATCAAGTACATTGTGATGTATCGAAGGCTGGAAATCATGAAGAGGCGAATCTTTTTTTTCGAGAAATTTATTTAATTCTCGTTTTACAAACACGATACGACACAGACATATCTAACATAAATAAAACACGTAAATATTTCACGTAATTTAAATTTAACTTTGAATTTCCAGTCCACCAAATAAAAAATGAACGGGACTCAAATCCGGCGTTTACACCTCTCGGCTTAGCATCATTCACTTCTAGAATAAAACCAAAGTCTCTCTTCAATCGAAAGTTCTTTCTCAGCGTTGGACAATTAGCGCCCTCTAGTGAGTTTTAAAGTCATTATTAGTCTGCAGTCATTACAACATGTATCGACGTTCTACTCACACATATAAAAAATTCTTTCGAAAAACTCTTTCTTGATACACAAAGTTTACGGCAATGAGTATATTTGTATTCGATGTTTCTATCTTCCGCTCATGCACAGTAAAAATATTTGCTGTGAATATTCTTATCTCAACAATTATTGCACAATTTCCCTAACAAAACATATAAATATTGTACATAGTATGTGCAACAATGTGTTAAAGTTACAAGTCATTTGTAGCTTTTTATGATGCAGGGTGGTCCAAACTATTTGTGCTACTCTTTAATTTGTGGCTGGTCCCCTAATGTCACTCTGGATTAAATTGATAGTGGAAAATGGGAGAGTTAAATGTCCTTTGCACGTCTGAATTTTTGTGCCATTTCATCCAGTACTTTTTTTTTTCTTTTCTTTTTTTTTTTTTTTAACTGGAAAAAATGAAAAAAAAAAATCTAATATATTTATCAACCACTGTACATATAAAAGATAATGAAAAATTAATTAAGAAATAAATGCAAAAGATTATAGATGAAAATATTTATTTCTGTGTAAACAAGTACTATTGATAACATAATTCAATAAATTCTACAAACAGAATAAATAAATAGAATAAAAAAGCTTTAGTGGAATGTGAATTACTATTAAAAGTATATTATGAAATATACACAAATTACTGAATATTTCATACAAAATCTCATTAAAAATATTTGTTCAAAATTATCACATATAGACATTTGTTCTAGAAATCTTAAGCAGCTTATTACACTTTTTTCATGTGTTATATCTTATCCCTTTTATGCTAAAAATGCATTTTTTTTTCCTTCGCCACTAGTACATATGTCCCTGCAATCAATAAATTGTTGTTAAGAAAGGCCAAACTCGTAATATATGCTGCATATAATACAGAACACTCCATTCACATTCACACAGGCATTTCTTAGAGAAAGAAATATGCTCAGATATTTTCAGATTAGGAACTTTACCATGTATGACCGCGAAGTAATTGAATTTTGGAGTTACGAAATTCTGCAGGTTTATAATGCACACCTTCAGTGATTATATTTTGGACCAGAATGGATTATCGATCCAAAAAAGAGTTCTATTGGAGAAAAAATTATTTTCAATTACATCTTATCTACGTCCATATTATATTTCATAGAAGTAAGAAAAAGAAAGACAAATAAAACGGAATCTTCTATCATTCCAGTTCTTTTGAGTTCAATATGAAATAATGTTACCTCATTTGGGATACAATAAAAAGAAAAATCTGTTAGAGAATCATGGATATAAAGAATTTCGGAGTATTTTTTAAAGAAAATCGATAATATTGAATGACCAAACTTATATGTACTTGCAAAGTTTTATTTTCTTTCCCTCGCAAAAGTCATATAATTTTTTATCGGTAGTACATTTTTGTATAGTTTTTTTTTTTTTTTTTTCCTAAGAAAAGTTAAAAATTTAATTTGTATTAGAAGTATGTCATATTCAATGAATGGTTATTAAAAAATGCCTAGCCACATATTCCTTTTTAAAAATTAATAAAAGCCAAATAATTAAAATACATTGTTTACCTGGAAATTAGCGAAGAAATAAATTATTAAAAAAAAAAAGAAAAAAGAAAAGAAAAACTTCAATTTTTATTACTAGAATGGCAACATTTCTATTTTATTCCGGAACATTGTTGGTACTTTTTTTTTTAACACAGCTTTTCTCTGGAGTACATTTCTGCAATATATAATTAGAAAAATAAGAATAAGATAATTAACTAATATAATTAGAAAAATATAAAAATAAAATAAAATATGTGTTACAAAAATGCGGTGTTAAAAAAAAAAAAAAAAAAAAGTGCAGGTGCTAACATTTTTCCGGAATAAATTAAAAATATTGGCATGTCTATATTAAACGAGGTGACAATGTATCGGAGATTTCAAGCGATATAAATTATTAGAAGGATAAAATTATCGTTAACCGAGCAATTTTTTTTTTCCTTAAATGACATTGTCGGCAGAAAGTGCCGCTATCAACGCATAAAATGTTGCTAATGTTCATATGACTAAGACGACATTCTTCCTGTTCACTCATATGACCCTTCAATCCGATTGAATATCTCAATCTCGCGTCGCCTCGAAACGTCCCGACTCTTGGCACATCTTGAAAGAATGGCTTTAAATTTCAAAAATTGGACGTTATTTACAGAAGATACTAAATTTTATCCAACAATTATGGAAAATATAAAAATAAAGACTATGCTAAAAAAAAAAAAAAAAAAGTTTAAAAAAACTATTATAATGTTTAATATAGTGTTTATTATAAAAAATATTTAGGAATAAAGTAGAGGCCATAATGTTTGCATCAAAAGGCAATTAAAGATAAGCTTTAAATGATCCTGCAACAAAATAAGATCACCGAAGCTTATTAGTGAGATATTCAGTTTTAATGCAGATTCAGATTTAGAGCAGGCACTTTGTCATTATGCCATGACGCATACAGATTCTTAATTCAATCCGCATAAGCATAATTAAAACATTGTTTTTAAGAGAATGATTTTGAAAATTTGACAAAGTGAGAAAATGAAGACTAAACATATCTGTATATGTGTGAGACTTTTTGTGTATGTGTGTGTGTGTGTGTGTGTGTGCAAAGATAGAAACCTGAGTAGAAGAAAATGGAATCTGAATTACGATGATGAAGGAAACCAAACACATGTACATTCTAAAACCTTTTCAAAAAGAAACGCCTAAAAGTCCTATTAAAAACTAATCGAAATAAGCACATTGGTTGCTCTCCACCAACGAAAACATTCCCAAGGTATATTTTATACTACTATTGGCTTATGAATTCTCTTTAGGGGACCTGGCACCTTTTACTTGGCCCCACTGAAGTAGTTTTCATATAAAAGCTTATTTAGAAGTTATTACGTTTTAAATGTTATTACTTTAATCTTACTATTTAACTTTTCTTAACATTTTACTTCTTAAATGAAAATCATAATTTACTTAAGTTACTATATACCTAAATACTAATTTAAGATCGTATAGCAAATTACTGAAAAGAAGCCAATTTAAATAATTCCAATTGCGTTGTGTTCTCAAATAATAATAATAATAATAATAATAATAATAATAATAATAATAAATTGAAATTCAATTTTCTAAAAGGTTTGGATAGGTCTAGGCTACGCCTAGCTGCAGATAAAATTTTTAATTCAAATTAAATCGAATAAAAATAAATTTAAATTAAATTAATTAAAATAAAATCATTCTGAAACTCTTAAGAAAAAACAGACAAAAAATTCACATTAAATTACAAATTTTTAATGACTATTAGTTAATTTAATTTACAGAAATTAAATGTGTTTGGTACCAATTAAACTATAAGATACTCATTAGAACTCACAGATTACTCATAACAAAAAACATTCTACAAGTATGCAATCTTTCCTACATAAAATACATTTACTTAATAACTGCCAAATAAGATTCTGTTTAATATCTGGCTAAAAAAAATGCAATTTATACAATACAAATGTTCTAGTTCAGTTAGAGCGATTTGTTATAAAATATAAAGAACAATAATTTAAACGAACTTCCATCGTAAACGAGATGCTATGACAGTGGGTAGCATGGAGAGGTGTCAAAGCTTCCTTAATACTCCGGGGTAGTCAGGACACATTCCGAGACCAGAAATCACAACGAAATAATAAATCAAGAACCACGTTTCTTACACGAGACTCTTGTTTGATGAAATGGAAGGAGCAGTCAAACTTTGACAGCAGCAATTGAGTCTTTCGGAAAAACTTCATCAGCTATTTCTCACGGACATCTCGCTAGGCAAGGCTACGTCATTTGCAAGATAGACTGTAATTCTTAAAAGTTTTTGAACACACAAGAGCTGGAGCACAGGACACGAACCAAACCATATTCGATCTCCAAAACTTGATCGCTGAAGCCAGCTCATAATAAATAATTTGTATCAGAAACAAAAGAAGTTTTTCTCATGAACTTTCATGCTCCCTATTTTCAACTCAACTAAGCAGTACCAATTCACGAATAACATCATCTGTAGCAGGCAGCACAGTCCGTAAAGAACATATTACCCGAAAACTTCAAAGATATCAAGCGTCGAAAGGCCACGGACAACCAGATAATAATAAAAACCATTCGCATGATTCGAACAAGAAAGCAAGACAAGGCAAGGCAAGATTAGATCTCCATAAAACCGTAGCTGCGATTATATCGAAGCCAAGGGGGGGATAAAAGCGAAACCGTTCAACAAACTCCAACACTCAAAGCAAAACGCCAATGGCCTTAAGCTTAAAACACGTGGGAAACAGACTACGCAGCAGTGGGACAGACAATACCAACAGGAAGAGTCCTGATACAAAGCGAGGAACCTGGCGTTACACTTACGTCAGCCAGGGAGGGAAAGAAAAGGGACATGCAACCCTGCAGCTACGTTTCCAAGAAAAAACGAAACGTTCTCCCCCCGAATTCAGGAAGAAAATCGTAGAGAGATAAGAACTAATCCTGACTGACAATCAAATCTGAATCCTCAATCGAGTTTGAATACCCGAGAAATTACAAAGAAAGCACATAGAGACAAAATGATATTTCCAGCATGAAAGTGAGAATAGACTTAATGGAATTAAATCGTTTAATCGCCCAAGGGATTTAATACTTTGAGAGTACATTGTTCACAGCATTTTTATTCAATGAAAAACGAAGGGTTTTAAAAAACTGAATGAATTTTCAATGCCTTCAACTGACATTCACACAATATACATTCTTTAATTCGATCTTAATACCTTACATTTTAATCCTTTTTACAAGCTTACAAACATGAACAAATATACAGAAACTCATTTATAAAAAGGCTTTATAACAAGAGAGAGATTAACTGAAAGAAAGAAATACTTCAATACCTTTCCAGAATTTTAACTACCTCATTCATGTACTTACTATTTATTACTTACTTATTTATTTATTTTATTTATTTTATTTATTTACTTATTATTTATTTATTTATTTATTTATTTTGTAAAGGGGATTAATTTCCCAAACTTTTCACATTTTTTTTTTATACAAAACACAACTTTAAAAGATTCGTTTATCACGGCCCACACAAAAATTACAAAAACTTCCCTTATCGCCGTGATAAAATATTATTCGTCAACCATGAATATTTATTGAGAGGAATTGGAGTGTAACGTTGAATGTTTTATACCAACCACGAGAAAAATTCCAGAGACGATCTCGAATTCACATAGTTGATATAAAAAAAAACAATCTTACACTCCAATTTCTCTAAATATACAGGGTGAGTTTGACATAATCTGCCAAACGAAAGGAGGTGATAGAACAGCCCATGGGCAGCATAAAACACCATATAAACTCTGTCCTATCTCTAACCGTTTTCGAGTTATGATACATAGAAGAAAAATCTGTTTTTTTTTCAATCCCGTCTGAAAAAAACCCAAATTTGTGAGCTTTCTGAAAGATTACACGCAAAATAAGCGCATATTTGGAAAGAGCAGAAAAAATCATATCGGGTGACACCATTCACATCAGGATACCTTAATTTGACGGCGAGCTACAAGCGCTAAAACACTTGCGAAGTTTAAAATCGAGTTGTCCCCAAAATCTTTAACCGGCTATTCTGCAAACACCGTTCAAGCTACAATCGGTCAAATTTACCAAAAACTTCTCCATTCCACAAGCTTTAGGATGAGCCCACAATAAACAATATCGGTGTTCTAGTTCAGGAGAAATTTAGCCTTTCATTTAAAATACTTCACTGAAAACGGCGTTAGTCGAAATTCGGCAAAGAAACGATGGTGAGTAAATGGAACGTATGCAGGTTCGTGACTATCTGCATATGGACTCTTAGTGATATGCAGATGTATTCCAACCTTCCTGCGCGCATCCCACTCGCGAGTACAAAAGACGAGTCAATCTGTAACAGCTCATTAGCTCGTCAGCTTCTTTTACGTTTTATGCTGCTTATTGCTTTAGCATTTTCTGGACTTTGCCTAAGCTCGGCCGATTCTTTTCACACTGCTCTCACGTCTACTTTGCTCTCTCTTGTTGATACTTAGTATGTTTTCCTACATTGGCACTAATTAACCAAGTTGGTTCTTATTCCGTAGCACTTTCTTTCTTCTACTTTCGTAAATTAATATTGAAATTTTATGCCTTTTTGTTTACCCTTCTGAATTTTATTTTCAATTGAAGTCATCATAGGGATCAAATTGTCATACTTTCCAACCTGTAAACAGATATGCCTAGTTTTGCAAATGAATAGTACGCGGATATGCATTTTGTGCATGGATTTTGCTATGGTAACTCTCGGAGAGCCGAAAAAGAGTACCGTCTACGTTATCCACATCGTCGTGTGCCCAACCGCGCTGTATTTACCGCAATTCATCAAAGGCTTAGGGAGAGTAGATCGTTCGGTAGGGTGTACGAAAGGGGCCATGGTCGCTGCTCCGCCATCGCTGAGGAGTCCGCACTCGACCGAGTGGAGGAAAATCCAAATATGAGTTCACGCATACTTGCGAGAGAAGGTGGAATTTCCCAAAGTAAAGTGATGAATGTTTTGCGCAAAAACCAATATCATCCATACCACTTCATACCGGTACAAGAATTATGCCGCTCAGATTTCCAAAAGCGGGTAACATTCTGCCGCTGGCTTTTAGAGCGAGATATTGAGGAACACCATTTCCTTAGAACGATACTGTGGTCTCACTTTTCACTCGGGATGGCATATTAAATTTACATAACTGGCATCTTTACGCTCAACAAAATCCATTTGTAACACGAAACTCATCGTTCCAGACGCGATTCAGCTTAAATGTTTGGCTTGGAGTGGTTGGCGATCGCTTGATAGGTCCACATGTATTCCAAGGTCATCTGACAAGCAATACATATTTGGAGTTTCTGGAACATCATCTTCCAGGATTATTTGATGTGATTCCTGTATCCCAACGAGCGGAAATCATTTTCCATCACGATCCCTGCAAATTCTTCCAATGGCGTTCGGGATTTCTTGACTCAGCAGTATCAGCGATGGATTGGTCGTAATAAACCAATTCCTTGGCCACATAGATTACCAGATCTCACTCCATTGGACTTCTATGTTTGGGGTTTCCTGAAGCAAGAGGTTTAGCGTACAGAAGTTGCCAGTTTGCAAGATTTAAGCACCCGGCTCGACGATGCAATAATAAAACTGAGGGATGAGCTTTCGCTAACAGCTACTGTGGTTTCCGTTCGTAAGCGAGCAAGGGCATGTATCAGGTGTGGGGGTGACCAATTTCAGCAGCGGCACTAAATTTCCCACATAATTTCGAATGCATATGTGCTTTAATCATAAACGTGAGATACGTCATTTTTTTTCATATTCCTTTGTGAAAGACGTGAGATGCGTCATTGTTTTTTTTTTTTTTTTTTTTTTTTGCATATTGCTTTGTGAAAGATGTGAGAAACGTCATACTTCTTTTGTTTCCATTCCATAGTGTTTGTAAACTTAATACAACTGCTACTTTTCTTGTTTTTCTTTAAAACTTTCTTTTTGCATCTGACAAAACAGCGTGCTGAAGGCGGACATGAAATCAGGAATGACCATGGCACCCCGTGAGTCTCCTTCTCGACAAACGTCGAGTTCAGTGATGAATGTATTTCAAACAAACGGCTAAATTTCTCCTGAAATAGAACACCGATATGGTTTATTGTGGGCTCATCCTAAAGCTTGTGGAATGGAGAAGTTTTTGGTAAATTTGACAGATTGTAGCTTGAACGGTGTTTGCAGAATTGCCGGTTAAAGAATTTGGTGACAACTCGATTTTAAACTTCGCCAATGTTTTAGCGCTTGTAGCTCGCCGTCAAATTAAGGTATCCTGATGTAAATGGTGTCACCCGATAGGATTGTTTCTGCTCTTTCCAAATATGTGCTTATTTTGCGTGTAAGCCTTTCAGAAAGCTCTCAAATTTGGGTTTTTTCAGACGGTATGGAAGAAAACAGATTTTTCTTCTATCTACCATAACTCGGAGACGGTTAGAAATAGGACAGGGTTTCTATGGTGTTTTATGCTCCCCATGAGTTGTTCTATCCCCTCCTTTCGTTTGGCAGATTATGTCAAACTTACCCTGTGTATTCTTGGTTGATGGATAATATTTCTAATTAAAAACTACGTGGTCAGTCGGAGTTGTGCAACGGTTAATAAGCTCACCTGTTTAATCTACGTTTCTAGAACCGTTGACTTTGCCAACGGATATTATATGAGAGTTGCAGAGTTGGTAATCAGCGAGTGTGCTTTGTGATAGAGCAGTCGCATGGTACACACAGCGGCAGTGTTCGATATCCAGCTCTGGCATTTTTCACATAGTTGGTTTCAAAGTTTTCAGTATGATTTACTTAATTCGAATGTTTTTGTCGGTTGAAGCAATGTATTAGATGTAATTACATCATTTTGCTTGAGGATGCTATCATAGTAACAGAAGGAGTTGTGTAGTCTAGCTTTCGGAGACTAAAAAATATTGAATTCATTCTATTTTTAAATCTATAACTTATATTCTTCTTCATAAATAAAGATACCAAGCTATATCAATATAAATTATGATAAAAAAAATATTTATACGAACAGTACTACAATCTTTTTTATTATATTTCAATGAATATTAATATACATGTATATATGACTTATCAGTAATGTATGATTTATTGTTTGGGATTTCTGTAGCATTACCAAAAAATAGGAATAACAGAAAAATGAAGACTAGCCATCGAATTCGTTAAAAAGCCGCTGGATTACTGAAATCATCAGCGATGATGAAAAGTGTTACTCCTTTCTCCGCGGTCAAAATTAATCAATTTCAAATCAGCATCAAATCGCATTTTTTTTTTTTCATTCAGTTTAGATTACCATTTCTTTGTGTATCATGTTTTTATGATTTTTGTTGACATATATTTTTTACGGATTTATGTATATAAATTTTTAAATATCACTGTACAAAAACATTGAATTTCCTTAAATAATTTCAACAGGACGCTATGGCTTGTTTTCTCTTATGTAGTTTCCCTCTATTAATAGTTTTTAAAAAGACATTCAATAATTAGTATATATATTATAAATTATACGCCACATACCAAAACTATATTTTTCTCTTTTTCCTTAAACTATGGTAAATACAACCCACCTTCATAATCTCTACCTGTAAAATACTATAATAGTTTAAAGTAACTGCATTGTAATAATAAATTTAATTTAAACATAAGTTAATTTAAATTTGTTTGCACATATTCAATAATTGTATATTCTCCTTTCTTAATTATAAAGTTTGATATGCGGTCGTTAACAAAAGTGTCCGAACACTAGAGAAAATTCCTATGTAAAAAAGAACACTTCATACGGTTTTGTTAAATAAATCCTTATCGAATCATGTTCTTACACTGACTGAGAACATGATTCGACAAGAATTTATTAAACAAAACCGTTGGAAGTGTACTTTTTTTACATAGGAATTTTTGCTAGTGTTCGGACACTTCTGTTACCGACTGTATTTAACATAAAATTGTAAGCAAAATTATTTTTTTTCATCTTATTTATATATTTGTTTAACAATATTTTTCGAGCTTTTTGGTGTTTTAATAATCAATACAAAAAAAAGGGAATGATATACATTGTTCTGCTTCTACATTAATAAAATATCTTTTCATTGAATTTATTATTCATCTTTTCTGTAGAACAATCAGAAAAATATTAAACACTTGTTTATGTCATCTTTATTGCTATGTCAAACAGGTAAATCTATAAAATTATTTAGCACGAGGAAAAGGACAATTAATTATAGAATATTTTCTAAAGTTTAATATAAAAGATAACTGAAAAGTAATATAGTAACCGTGGTAAAATTTATTTATATATATATATATATGCAAACAATATGGTTACAGAGCAGAGATATTAATTTAACTACTGTTAAAAATACTTTCTTAATTGCTTAAAATACTCACTTTGAACTTTTGAATTTCATGTCTCCACAACAAAAAGAAAAAATATATCGACATAACATTTAAACGCATAACGTTTCTATATTGAAACGATCTTTCTATCTATATAACTTTTTTCGTGATTTTCTAAAACATACCTCCTTAAATTTGAGACATAAAAATGGCTACTTCCTAGGTTTCTTCGGTTTTGCTATTATAGGACTGCCCAGATTCGTCAGGATACCAGACTGTCACATGATTTGAGTGAATATATTATTTATGCAGAACACGCTTTGATTTGTTTGCCCTTCTTCGTCAATTCTATTACAGTTTTAAAAATGAGATCGTTCTAGTTTTTATGAATTAATACTTTTAAAAAAATCATATAACCCAGTGTCCGATAATTCTGTAGATATTTTAAAAATTCACAAAAAAAATGAAGGGAATTGGTAGAATTGAACGCAGTTTGCAAAAACATTATTCTCGTGAAGTTTCCTTTTTTCTTTTTTTTTCTTTCTTTCTTTCATTAATTTTTTATTTTTCTTTCTTTTTTTTTTTTTACATAGAAAAAATAACATTTAAAACAGAGAACGCTGTGCGTGAGCAAATCACACATTTTTACAAGAACTACATTTATTTTCATGCAGATGTTTACAGACATATATCTCCTAATCTGTGTGTCCGCCATTACCACATATTACAGTTTTCAAAAGAGTTACAACACAGCTTACTGCACCTTCATTCGGCGATTCTTAGCAAAAGTGAAATATCTTTACCACCAACAATGCTTTATTTAAGGCTACACAGTACCCTAAAAAGGCAAAAATATCGATTTTTTTTTAAATTGCATTTTTCAATCTTGACTCTATATTGTAGATCTGAAATCCCAATAGTTTTAATGATATTTGAACTTTTCTGAGTGTCGTCAGTCTCAAAATGTGACAGCTGAGAGGACGTGATTAGTTTCGTTTTGATTTTGAAGCAAATATTCTAATAATTAATTCTTACAATTATTCTTATAATTAGTTAAATAAAAATAATTATTTTTTGTACATCTTACAAGTATGGAATAATGTATTAAAAAATAAAATTAGAGCTCTACAAACATTTTTAGGTTTTGTTTTATGTCTTTACAAACTTTAAATGTCTTTTTCTCAGACATTTATGTTTGTTGATGTTAGTGTTTGAAATTCCCTAATACTTTTTTTCTGTTGCAGATAGAGTATTGAAATTTTTTGTAGACATATATATATATGTACTACAATAATTAGTATGTATTTAGGTCTGTGGGTTATAGTATTTTTTTTTTTTTTTTTAATGTCAAAGTTAATATTTTAAAATTTTTCGTTTTTATATATATATATATATATATATATAAGTTATATCTTTAATTCCATACTAACTTTTATTTCTAATAATCCAATAAATATAAATCACTTAAAATAACTAAAAAATATTAAAAATTAAAAACGTTATGAAACTTTTAAACAGCTTCAAAAATTTCAAAAATTTTTAAATAAAAAAAAAAAAATGGTGCTAGCTAAAGTGATGTTTTTACCAGAATAAGTTTAATTTTACAATCTCAAAGAAAGTCATTAATTATTATTAATGTTACTGTCTCGATTTTTTTTTTTTTTTTTTTTTTTTTTAAAGGGTACTGTGTAGCCTTAACCAAGTCAGCATAGCAATTACAACTTCATGTAAGCAAAAGAAGGAGCGAAAATAAGAAATGAGCATTTAATTGTAAAACCGTGCAGTTTTTTGGACTCCGATTTGAAAATTTTCTTGTTAAGGGTATATGCAACGCACTCTGTCGATAAAAATTTTAACTCATATTTCTTTAAAAAAGAAAATAATAATAACTTTTTCGCAAACCATGTTCAATTCTACCAATTCCTTCAATTTTTACGAAATTTTAAAATATCTACAGACTTATGGAACACCCAGTATATTATTCTCCACGGCCTATAAAATTAAACAATGGTGAACTAATATCCCCACATAACTTCATCATATTTAAATTCTCTGTTAAGAATTCAATTTCAGAAAAATATGTAATCCATTAAACACGTGACTATTAAGTTCTAAGTGCATATCATACCTATAACGTCAACTGATGAAAAAGCAATATTTTTCTATATTGTCATTCTTAATTATGCTTCAATGAATATTGATTAATGTCGCATAATTTAATGACTATAATCTCTATCCACGCATTTGCTACAGTGTCTCGTTAATTATTATTGTCCTTGATATTCGTATCCTATCATGACAATTTTAGAAATGTGTAAATACGTTCAATAGTTTGTATTTTTTATTTCATTTTAAGAGGTAATATATTACACTGGCGATATCATTTATCTTAATTGATCCTATTTGAAAATGTATCACATAATCTATTTATTCAGATATTTTATAACCTTATAGAAATTTCTTTAACCATAGAAGATTTAAAATGCTTTATTTATACTCATTTGCCTGAGTTTCGGATGGGCATTGTACTGTTGTCGTACTGATTAAAACTCATTAATCTAATCCGGTAAGTTGTTTATGTGTGGATCAATTCTAAGAATTGAATTTTCTCCCACTTACTGTCGTCCGATTTAGCTGAAATTTTGCATATAACGCCAATGACAATACATGCTCAAGAAATAACGGACTTAGGTTTGGAGGTCTGAGTCTTAAACTCCAATTCAAAATTTGATTTCAAATTTTGATCCACTTTATAGCGTGCGTTTAAGCTGAAATTTTATATACTTGTAAAATTTTGTCGACATTACACGTTTAAGTAGTAATGGATTGCCTTCAAATTTTTAGCCACTACTTTCTGATTGAGATGAAAATTCACATGCATATACATTAGCCACATCCACTAAATTGGGGTTTTCAGTACATTTTGGAATAAAAATGTGTTTCTTAGGTTTTTTAATTTATTCTTTATTTTCTGTTTAGTTTTTTTTATTTATTCTTTTTTTCTATGCGTAGATGAATTAGTCCCACTTGCGCGACCAGAAATTGCAGGACCTGGTGTGCAGGTGATTTCTGTCTTTTTGACTTGATAATCTGAGAGCGCCAGTTACTCGGTTCCGCAGCAACCCCTACCATGGACTTAAAAAAAAAAAATCACTGGACTTCCCTAAATTACTGTGTATGAATCTGAGAACGCCCGCAATCAGTATCACGCATATGTGTATCAGTATCACGCATATGCATGTTTCGCGCACATGAAAAACAAAGAAAAAAAAAAGAAAGAAAGAAAGAAAGAAAAGAAAAGAAAATCACTGGACTCCTCTACCTCGCTGTGTATGAATCTGAGAACGCCCGTAACTCGGTTCCGCAGCAATCACTACCACACATGTAAAAATAAAAAAAACATCATTGGGCAGCAATACCCCGCTGTGCATGAATCTGAAAATGCTGGTAACTCGTTTTCGCAGCAATCAGTATCACACATATGTGTATCAGTATCACGCATATGCATGCTTCGCGCACATGGAAAAAAAAAAAAAAAAGAAAAGAAAGAAAGAAAGAAAGAAAAGAAAAGAAAATCACTGGACTCCTCTACCTCGCTGTGTATGAATCTGAGAACGCCCGTAACTCGGTTCCGCAGCAATCACTACCACACATGTAAAAATCAAAAAAACATCATTGGGCAGCAATACCCCGCTGTGCATGAATCTGAAAATGCTGGTAACTCGTTTTCGCAGCAATCAGTATCACGCATATGTGTATCAGCATCACGCATATGCATGCTTCGCGCACATGAAAAAAAAAAAAAAAAGAAAGAAAGAAAGAAAAGAAAAGAAAATCACTGGACTCCTCTACCTCGCTGTGTATGAATCTGAGAACGCCCGTAACTCGGTTCCGCAGCAATCACTACCACACATGTAAAAATCAAAAAAACGTCATTGGTTAGCAATACCCCGCGATGCAGGAATCTGAAAATGCTGGTAACTCGTTTTCGCAGCAATCAGTATCACGCATATGTGTATCAGTATCACGCATATGCATGCTTCGCGCACATGAAAAAAAAAAAAAAGAAAGAAAGAAAGAAAGAAAGAAAAGAAAAGAAAATCACTGGACTCCTCTACCTCGCTGTGTATGAATCTAAGAACGCCCGTAACTCGGTTCCGCAGCAATCACTACCACACATGTAAAAATAAAAAAAACATCATTGGGCAGCAATACCCCGCTGTGCATGAATCTGAAAATGCTGGTAACTCCTTTTCGCAGCAATCAGTATCACGCATATGTGTATCAGTATTACGCATATGCATGCTTCGCGCACATGAAAAAAAAAGAAAAAAAAAAAAGAAAGAAAGAAAGAAAGAAAAGAAAACAAAATCACTGGACTCCTCTACCTCGCTGTGTATGAATCTGAGAACGCCCGTAACTCGGTTCCGCAGCAATCACTACCACACATGTAAAAATCAAAAAAACATCATTGGGCAGCAATACCCCGCTGTGCATGAATCTGAAAATGCTGGTAACTCGTTTTCGCAGCAATCAGTATCACGCATATGTGTATCAGTATCACGCATATGCATGCTTCGCGCACATGGAAAAAAAAAAAAAAGAAAGAAAAAGAAAGAAAGAAAGAAAGA
>OZ005652.1:265494005-265681505 GCA_963930645.1 Salticus scenicus | reverse complement strand
GTTCCGCAGCAATCACTACCACACATGTAAAAATCAAAAAAACATCATTGGTTAGCAATACCCCGCTGTGCAGGAATCTGAAAATGCTGGTAACTCGTTTTCACAGCAATCAGTATCACGCATATATGTATCAGTATCACGCATATGCATGCTTCGCGCACATGAAAAAAAAAAAAAAAGAAAGAAAGAAAGAAAGAAAGAAAGAAAAGGAAAGAAAATCACTGGACTCCTCTACCGCGCTGTGTATGAATCTGAGAACGCCAGTTACTCGGTTCCGCAGCAACCCCTACCATGGACTTAAAAAAAAAAAATCACTGGACTTCCCTAAATTACTGTGTATGAATCTGAGAACGCCCGCAATCAGTATCACGCATATGTGTATCAGTATCACGCATATGCATGTTTCGCGCACATGAAAAACAAAGAAAAAAAAAAGAAAGAAAGAAAGAAAGAAAAGAAAAGAAAATCACTGGACTCCTCTACCTCGCTGTGTATGAATCTGAGAACGCCCGTAACTCGGTTCCGCAGCAATCACTACCACACATGTAAAAATAAAAAAAACATCATTGGGCAGCAATACCCCGCTGTGCATGAATCTGAAAATGCTGGTAACTCGTTTTCGCAGCAATCAGTATCACACATATGTGTATCAGTATCACGCATATGCATGCTTCGCGCACATGGAAAAAAAAAAAAAGAAAGAAAGAAAGAAAGAAAAGAAAAGAAAATCACTGGACTCCTCTACCTCGCTGTGTATGAATCTGAGAACGCCCGTAACTCGGTTCCGCAGCAATCACTACCACACATGTAAAAATCAAAAAAACATCATTGGTTAGCAATACCCCGCTGTGCAGGAATCTGAAAATGCTGGTAACTCGTTTTCGCAGCAATCAGTATCACGCATATGTGTATCAGTATCACGCATATGCATGCTTCGCGCACATGAAAAAAAAAAAAAAAAGAAAGAAAGAAAGAAAGAAAGAAAAGAAAAGAAAATCACTGGACTCCTCTACCTCGCTGTGTATGAATCTAAGAACGCCCGTAACTCGGTTCCGCAGCAATCACTACCACACATGTAAAAATAAAAAAAACATCATTGGGCAGCAATACCCCGCTGTGCATGAATCTGAAAATGCTGGTAACTCCTTTTCGCAGCAATCAGTATCACGCATATGTGTATCAGTATTACGCATATGCATGCTTCGCGCACAAAAAAAAAAAAAAAAAGAAAGAAAGAAAGAAAGAAAAGAAAAGAAAATCACTGGACTCCTCTACCTCGCTGTGTATGAATCTGAGAACGCCCGTAACTCGGTTCCGCAGCAATCACTACCACACATGTAAAAATCAAAAAAACATCATTGGGCAGCAATACCCCGCTGTGCATGAATCTGAAAATGCTGGTAACTCGTTTTCGCAGCAATCAGTATCATGCATATGTGTATCAGCATCACGCATATGCATGCTTCGCGCACATGAAAAAAAAAAAAAGAAAGAAAGAAAGAAAGAAAAGAAAAGAAAATCACTGGACTCCTCTACCTCGCTGTGTATGAATCTGAGAACGCCCGTAACTCGGTTCCGCAGCAATCACTACCACACATGTAAAAATCAAAAAAACATCATTGGTTAGCAATACCCCGCTGTGCAGGAATCTGAAAATGCTGGTAACTCGTTTTCACAGCAATCAGTATCACGCATATATGTATCAGTATCACGCATATGCATGCTTCGCGCACATGAAAAAAAAAAAAAAAAAAGAAAGAAAGAAAGAAAGAAAGAAAGAAAATAAAAGAAAATCACTGGACTCCTCTACCGCGCTGTGTATGAATCTGAGAACGCCCGTAACTCGGTTCCGCGGCAATCACTACCACACATGTAAAAATCAAAAAAACATCACTGGACAGCAATACCCCGCTGTGCATGAATCTGAAAATGCTGGTAACTCGTTTTTGCAGCAATCAGTATCACGCATATATATACTCTTCGCGCACATGAAAAAAAAAAAAAGATAAAAGAAAGAAAGAAAAGAAAAGAAAATCACTGGACTCCTCTACCTCGCTGTGTATGAATCTGAGAACGCGTGTAACTCGTACAATTCTTGTACTTTTACTTTATTCGCGCAAATGGGAATATTAATCACTTCGCGCAAATGGGAATCACGCAAGTGGAAAGACACCCCATTAAAATATAAATAATTGCTTTTTTGTTTTAATAAAAAATTTACATTATAATTTATAGATGCTTTTTGATATCTAAACCGAACATTGCACGTGTAAGCAATTAGAAATATTTATGACTTTTTCTTTTCGCATTTTTGTTTAAATGAAATTTTAGCTTTTCCTAAACGATCACTGACTGATCAAATAACTATTGATTTTAAAAAGGTTTAAAAACGTTAATGCGTGCATTACAGTCACTCAATCAGCTGTCGCTTACTATGGTTTTGAAGGAAAAACACTATTTAACATTTATAAAAAGACTTTGAAATTCCATCCAATTAAAAGTCATATAAAATCAAATTAAAGAAAGGAATATCAAGTTTCTTATAAGGATCGAACACATGTTCTTCTCTTTAATCTCCAGATATGACCGTAAATACTACATGAAGCCTTTTTTATCCAAGAAACGTTATATAACTTGCTGTTGTTGATTCTGCCATTGTTTATGATCATTATCCGGATGATAAATAAAATATTATATCAAGAAACTATCATCAGTCTTTGAAAAATATAAAGATCATAATAAAATAAATAATTTGTACCAATGGCACTCTAAAATACAGCCTCATTAAATCCTCATTGCACTGGGAAAAAATTAATATGCCTCTTCCATCTAGAACGAAAAAGTACTAATTTTCTGAAACTCTAAACTAAAAATTTAAATAAAAATATATATTTACAGGTTATACATATAAGGTAAAAAAATAAACTGGATAGATGAAATGATTAAGAATTTCTAATCTATGCTTTTCTAGGTGATGAAACATTAATATGAATAATATGGAGTTACGAATAATTTGTACCAATGACACTCTAAAATACAGCCTCATTAAATCCTCATTGCACTGGGAAAAAATTAATATGCCTCTTCCATCTAGAACGAAAAAGTACTAATTTTCTGAAACTCTAAACTAAAAATTTAAATAAAAATATATATTTACAGGTTATACATATAAGGTAAAAAAATAAACTGGATAGATGAAATGATTAAGAATTTCTAATCTATGCTTTTCTAGGTGATGAAACATTAATATGAATAATATGGAGTTACGAATCCATTACGAAACTTCTGTATGGCGAGAAAATCTTACTTGATTTTCTAGAAATCGGTCATAATCCAAGATCATAGTTACTAAAACTTGACTCTTGAGTTTACATTTATTTACAATGATTTTTAAATAAGTGTGATCTCTCATCATAATGTATAAAAACGATCTATAACTCTAATAAAAGTTTTTGAACTCTCTAGCAAAGGGAACTAGAACTTATAAGTATGATATGGAACTATATCTACTAGAGACACAATTTAGTTTCTAGATGGCAGGCACAGAATTTTTTCTTAGCCTAATTACTATGGTGAGGTGATATGCATAAGTTTAAATGTTTATACCTGGAGCTGTCCGAATGTGTGACACATATTGGCTACACTTACGATGTGTCTACAAACTACACCTGAAACAGATGTCTTCAATTTCTAATCTTTATTTTATTGTGCACTATATCTGTAGTTTGTATATGATATTTCTATTCTTTGCACAAAAGCATATAGTTATATGTTTAAAAAACACTCTTTACATATGCTTTTACATGAATTTAGCTCGTTAGTACAGAAAAAAATTGATAGGCGCCTTCATCAAAAACGTCAGTATCAAATCTCAGAAATGAATGTCTTAAAAAGGAGTCTTGCCAATTTTCTTTAAACTTACTATACATTGTAAAATAATTTGAGCCACATTACACAATAATATTGAGGCAGTTTAATTGCCACAATCGTGTTGGAAAATTTCGCCAGCTGTCACTGTGTAACCGTAGCATGTTATGCAGTTACAGCTGGTAACATTTTTCTACATGGTTGTGGTAAGTAATCTGCCTCAATATTGTTGTGTAAAGTGACACTTTTTTTTTTTTTTTTTTTTTTTTTTTTTTTTTACGGAACGTAGATTTTTTTAGGTGGGTTTATAATATTTGTATTAGTGGGTTGCTACAGAAAAATGTTGAGCGTGAGATTAGTTAAATCAATTTTATGTCTTTGATCCACACAATCTCCAAAAAGAATTTTTAAAATGCATAATAATGGGTAATGTAATTTGTGTGTTTGTCACACATCAATTTTTTTTACCTTTTCTTTCTTTCTTTTCCTTTTCCTTTTTCCTTTTTTTTTTTTTTTTTTGAAACACATCTTTAATTAAAGATATGGAAAATATTAAATCTCAAATGCATGCAAGAAATTGGTAAAAAATATTTCGTGCAATATTCAGTAGATTGTGACTATATTTTTAAGCCTTTATTTTCCATTAATAATTTTAAATTAAAGATATGAATTTAATTACAATTTAAAACAGTTAAAATGGGGTATAAACAGATGAGAAATATTTTGCTTGCGTACCAAAGAAGCTTTAAATATTCCCAATTATTTCTACCTATTTAAATTTTATTTTTGTGAAGCAATATTTTCATATTTTTCATAATAATACATTATTTTGTTAGATTTAAGTTTAAAAGCAATGGGATTACTATTCCTTAAAAAAAGGAGATGCGTGAAATATAAAAGAACAACTTACAGAAATTCAAAATAAACGATTCAGGTTGGAAAAAAAAGTCTTATATTAGTGTTTTCTTTTAGCGTACACGTCTAAAATAATCTTGATAAATGATTGTATGTTTTTTATCGCGTTATAAGGCATTATACATCTTTCTGATAAGATTTCGGCGTACATATAACATCTGCTAGAGGCTTAATGGCATTTTATATATCGTAAGATATTATCAGGAAATTGTGCAATGTACATCGTGTTACCGTATTTACAAAACAGCTAAAAAAACTTTTTTTTTATATTATTATTATTAGATTTTTTCTGGTATTTATATACTTTCCATGAAAAAAAAAAAAAGAGTGTTTAGATGTGATCCCTGGCTATTATTATTGTATTTATCTGATCATGGATACCAGTGAAATTTATGACTTTTGCTGATACATTTTTGAAATAGAGAAATTATTGTCTCAGATGATTTAAAAGTGATGGTATTAATAGCGATAGAAAAAATCATATTTTATTCTTTTTTAAAAAGTTTTAGAAACTGAATTCAATGCGCACATTGAAAACATTTATAACAAAAGTAAACGCACGATCTGTACAAACATTCTACGAGATAATATTTATACAAATAATAGATTTTCATATTTATCAAGCTATTTTATTTTGGAATAGTAAGAAGAAAAACAGTGATCGAGTTTTCTCAGATTATATAATTCTTACAATTATAGTTAGAAAGAATTATATAATCTCAGTTAACTTTAGTTACTCGTTACAATTTCCTTTTATTTTTATTTCTTTTGTGAGTCCTTGTACAGAAGCCATATAGCCTATACGTATGATTTTCCTTTAGATAAACTTTATACTAAAACTATTAAATATAAATACACTGATGGGAAAAAAAATCCCAACACCAGGAAGGAGCTGTGCTAGATAAACGAAATTTGGTAGGCGTGTTTATACATCTGAAAGATGACGTCGATTCAAATTTCGAGGTACGCGCATAAGTGTGGCGCTAGTAGCAACACTATGAACATGCAAATGAGGTTTGCTTTAAATAAGCGCTGTAAGGTTCGTGATCGTTATTTACAGTTGAGATTTGACGTAGTGGGTTAATGTTAGTCAAGGATGCCTCTAAGAAGACGAAGAAGCCATTATCAACAGCTCACTGAGTTTGAACGAGGTCAGGTCGTGTAGTAGGGCTACGAGAAGGTGGGTTTTCTTTCCGCGATATTGCAGAAAGACTTGGCAGGAATGTATCCACTGTGCATGAGTGTTGGCAGCAGTGGTCAAGGGAAGGTACTGCCTCAAGAAGACCGGGTTCCGGGCGGCCACGTGGCACTACTGAGAGGGAAGACCGCCGTGTTCGGCGTTTGGCTGTGGCTAATCGTACTGCGTCTGCAGCTGAAATTCGAGCTGCAGTTGGCACCACAGTGACAGCAACGAACTGTTACAAATCGGTTACTTCATGGACAGCTCCGAGCCAGACGCCCTGTAGCGTGCATTCCACTGACTCCAAACCACTGCCGTTTGCGACGTGAGTGGTGTCAAGCTAGAGCTCATTGGAGGACGGAGTGGAGATCTGTTGTGTTTTCTGATGAAAGCCGGTTCTGCCTTGATCGCAGTGATAGCCGTATGTTGGTTAGAAGGAGGCCAGGTGAACGCCTGCTAGCGACCTGTCTGCGGCCTAGACACACAGGGCCTACTCCTGGAATTATGGTTTGGGGAGCAATTTCGTATGACAGCAGGAGCACTCTCGTGGTTATCCCACGCACCCTGACTGCAAATTTGTACGTTAGCCTAGTGATACAACCTGTTGTGCTGCCATTCATGAACAGCATTCAAGGGGATGTTTTCCAACAGGATAACGATCGCCCTCATACCGCTGTTGTAACCGAACATACTCTACAGAGTGTCGACATGTTGCCTTGGCCTGCTAGATCCCCATATCTTTCTCCAATCGAGCACGTATGGGACATCATTGGAAGACAACCCCAGAGTCATCCACAACCAGCATTAACCGTCCCTGCATTGACCGCCCAAGTGCAACAGACATGGAAATCCATCCCACAAACTGATATCCGACACCTGTACGACACAATGCATGCACTTTTGCATGCTTCCATTCAAAATTCTGGCGGTTGCACCGGTTACTAATGTACCAACATTTCACATTTGAAATGGCTCTTCTCGCCAATGGCTCTACCTGTGATCTTGAAACTTTAATCAATTAAATATGTTACCTAGACAAATGTATTGCTGAAATTTCATTTACTGTACAATAATTTTTTCTTGGTGTTGGGATTTTTTTTTTTCCATCAGTGTAGATTACATGACATTTTAAAACAATTTCCAGACATGAAAACGCAGAAAGAAAATTGGGCAGACACCTAGATAGACGAATCGAATCAATAAATACTTTCAATACTATAGGTTTTTGGTTACACTATAGAATAGTTAAACTATAGCTTAATTATACTATTTGGTTATATTGCTAGCATACTGTTCTATAATACTTTTGAAAAAAATATACATTTTAATAATCTGCAGTATAAATTTTCGAAGTTATTATCCTAATTCAGCGGTTCTTAAACTTTCTCTTACCACGGCCTCTTTCCATACATCAACTTGACTGAAGCGTCACTGAAAATTTGATATCATTATTTTTAAGACCCGTATTTCTAATTCTTACAGCTATAAAGTACAGTGCTGCGTCACAAACTTTTATGTATTGATATCAGTACTTTTTAGGGGTTAATGATCAAAACGTAAAATTAAAGGAGCATGGTAATGAGTTATAACACTGTATAAAAAGTGTTGTTTTATAGGTCATACTCGAACAGTTTACCTCGTAACACTTTTAAGATTTTATGGATATTGTATAGGAAAGCTATATTAAAAAATAAACAGAGGACATGAATGGACAGAGGAAATGAATGAGGACAGAGGAAATGAATAACAGAGGTTTTTTAAAAATAAGTGATAGTAAAAAAAAAAAAAAAAAAAAAAAAAAAAAAAAATTCTTGAATCCTATTTTAACCTCTATGTCATTTAATCATTTGAATGATATCATTCAACAAAAGAAAAAATTCCTCAAAATTTTATGCCATATTTTTTAGAATAGTGTGTACAATATTTACAATGTTATTATTAATTTCTAATTTAAAAGTTGCAGATGCATGGTAATTTCAATTTTATTTTATATCACTATTATATCTAAGAAATAAGTATATACGAGTTAAAGAGGATTTTTTTTTTTCTGGAGTAGTTTTTATTGTTATATTCATGCCACCTTCCTACTGTTAAATTTAAGAAAGAAAGAAAGAAACGTGAATAATTTTTTAGGTATAGATTTGATTTAAAAGAGAAAAATAAATAATAATAGAAAAATCTTTAAAAAGTGAAATTTTTATATTGGTAAATATTTAAGTAGTATAGTTTGTTATGAATTTAATTTTAAAAAAAGCTTAATCTATTCAAAATTTTATTATAGCTTAACATTTTGTAATTTATATATATATATATATATATATATACTAGAAACTTAATGAGCAAATTAGTTATTTTCAAATTCTGTTTTAAGAATTTTTTCAATCCGTAGTTTAAGTGATTTATCACCTAATTTTGAAAAAATTACAAATATTTGCATATGATTATCATATTTGTCATTTTTATGAAAATTAAAAAAAAAAATTTCGTTGTTGCAATCACTTTTTAAAATAAAACCAATTTTGAAAGTTAACAACGTATCAGCATGAAAACAATGTAAGTACAAAGAATATTTTTGATAAACAAATGTCATATAAAATACAAGTACCAAATAAATAACTCATTTAATATATATATTAAAGAAAGAAAAATATTTTTTTATATTTTGTGCTTATTTTTGACGCCAATTCCCGATAGAGGAGCCAAAACGATTATTTGATATTGAGTACTTCAGATGGAAGAGAAGACTGTATTCGTCCGCAAAACTGCCGCATCAAGGTATTTTCAGAGTAAAAAATAGTTCGATTTTCAAACTGTGTTATAAAAAAATAAAAAATATATAAAAAAAAGAGTTTTCCGGGGGAAAAGGGAGATATATATTAAGCACATCAGATAAAAGCGATTAATATCATATATCAATTAAACGAAATTCGCTCGAGCCATATTCGAGAAAAATTCAACCTCCCTATAGACTGCCCATTTACAACTTAAATAAGCCAATTCATATCTAGAAATATATTGCACGCAGAAATGTGGCGATTTCAGGGTAGGATCAGACAAAAGGTAAAAGACTATTTTGAAAATATCAGAAAAAACATCCTATATTTCCTGAGATATTAAGTGTCGGCTTTCAGCGGTTTCTTTGATCTCAAATTAGCTGTATATATGTGTCGCAGTTTTCGTTCGTATTTTCGGCTGAGTGTCGCCGCGTTCGTTTATTTTTTCGCTTGCGTCACTAGAAAAGCTGCCGTTTTTCATGATATTGGCACTGAAAATTTTTAATGAAGTGTATAGTGGTGCTATTTTAGAAGTTTTGATATATCATATTTGTAATCTGTAGTCTCAATTCTGGTTTCATGCATTCCAGATGCTTTCTGTACTCGTTTTTAAGATACACAGGACACAAAATATAATTTCTGACATATAAATAGTTTGGAAAGGCATCAGAATTATTTAAGCTTTCGTGGACAATTCGGAAAATGTTTTTCATTACTGACCCAAAAGTTTTCAAGGGAGTTATTCTTGTAAATAAATGTCACAGCTGCGAAAATTTCAATACGCAGCTTCTCTTTTACTTTGATTAATCCATTCAGTTTACCGACATCAACGGAAAATGAATCTCTAATTTGTTTTTGTTTCTTTTTACTTTCTCTTACCCATAAGGCAGAGAAAGTATTGTTTTAGGGTCAAATTTTTGAACGTGCATTTTTGTTATATTTACACATTTTGAGGTCCCCTGAATATGAAAATTATGTTTTTAGTGAATGGTGTGTGTGTGTGTGTGTGTGTGTGTGTCTGTTATCAGCATATCTCAAGAACAAATAGTATTAAAAAGTCCAAACTTGGCATTTTAAATGTGTATGGTATAGGGATGCTACACCAAGCTTTTCGTTGAGATAAAGCAAGTGGTTCGTGTACCGGGACACCCAAGAGAATTCAAATACTATGGGGGAAATTGCAGGTAAGTTGAGTTTAACGTCTATAGACTGCACTAAACCAAATTAAATGCATATATATTTTTTATACGAATAAAAACATGTCTGATTTAGACTATGGTAGGATAATCAATCACTGTTCGTTTACGGGACTACACAAAAGTAGTTGATTATAGTGAGAAAATAGCTGAAAATTGATGTAAATGTATTTCAGGTTGTGCCGTGTATTATTATTATAGGATTATACTTAGGCGCACCATGTGGTCTGTACGTAATCTTCAAAAGATATACAGGGCTGCAAATATTTAAGCGATAACATTATTTTTATTGTTAGTGGAATTGGAAGTGCTTTGATATGATATTTTACTATGTCGAGGAAAGCTGCTCAGGAATTGAAATGAATTCCTCATAGACATGTGGTACATAATGTATATTTTTAAGCTAAATATTGATCGCTTGTGTTTTCCATATTTACACGTTTTGAGGCTTCCTGATTACCGAAGTCAAGTTTTTTAACGTTTCATCTTTGCCTGTGTCTTTTAGAGTAACTTAAAAACAAATAATTTTAGGAGATCCAAACGTTGTATTTTGAAATAAATATACGTTTGTTGCTGGAGTAATGAAACGGGGGTTTGAGGAAGGCGGTAGCCCCCCCTCAAACAGAACTAATTATCATATAAAACTCTTTCGAAGCCAAATTTGAATTGTTTAATATAGGTTTACATAACAGTACTCGTTATCTTACCTCTTAATCTCCAACTTGTATTTATAGTATTAAATTTCAGGGTAAGAGAAAGTCGTGTGAGTGACACACCAGATTATTTAATTTTTTAATCAGATTTATCACTAAAATTTTGTAAAAGAAATGTGTCACATATTTTCACGATCAAATAACCTGACAACATTATTATTATTATTATTATTATTATTATTAATTTCCGTTATTAAATCTCCCTTGAAAATTGGGAGACTTAGCACCTATGAAAGTACTGCCAGATTGAGGGAAATTTTTATTCAATTGCCACCACTAAATTTTAGGTGTAACGGTTGGCCAATCACTTAATGACTTTTTCACATTATATGTCTTCGAAACGGTTAGGCAACCGTTACAATTAAAATGTTCCTCAATCTGGTAACATTGCCTATAGCATTATATTTTACATTATTTAACTATATATTTAAGTATATATAAAGCACAGAAATCGTTTAATGCCGTAGCTCTGTAAAGATGATTACCATTTCTTTCTTGGAATTTTTTTTTTATAAAAAATTTCTGGTGAGAAAAAATATGATGTTGTTCTATTTCTTGCACGATCTTAATTTTGTTTTTTTAGATTTTCGGATAATCTGCTAATGGCCGTATTCACCATTAACTTTGACTCCCGGTTCAACGAAAAAACTTGAAAAGCATCTAAAGGCAGAGTACAGCTTTCCAACAAAATTTGGCAAACTGTTTCTGCCATCTAGCGTCAAGGTCATATAATTTTTGAATGGTTATTTTCACGTAAAAAATCTAAAAACATCTATACCGCTAGATGGCAGAAACAACGCGTCAAAATTTGTTGAAAATTCCCCCCCCCCCCCCTTTATGAGTTTTTAAAATTTTTGTGTTCAACCGGGTGTTGAAGTTATTAGTGAATAACAGCCTAAGATACTTACACGTTTTGAGGCTTCCTGATTACCGCAGTCGAGTTCTTTAACGTTTCATCTTTGTCTTTATTTCTTAGAGTGACTTAAAAACGAATAATTTTACGAGATCCAAATGCTGTATTTTGAAGTTAATATAAGTTTGTTGCTGGAAAAGTTTATCAAGATTGATAAGTTTCAAAGAATGTTGCGTGTGAAAATTGTCTGTATAATTTTAAGTAAACTTTTAATTTTAATAACAGAATTAAATTCTATATAAATGTAGGTGCATTAATGAAACGGGGGGTTGAGGAGGCGATAGCTCCCCTCACACAGAACTAATTATCATATAAAACACTTCCAAAGCCTAATTTGAATTGTTTTAACATATGTTTTCATAACAGAACTCGTTATCTTAACCACTTAATCTCCAACCTGAATTTATAGTATTAAATTTCAGTGTAAGAGAAAGTCGTGTGAGTCACACACCAGATTATTCTTTCAAAGACGGTAATATATTCTTTGAAATCTTGATTTAAGTTTATTAAATGTTGTGTAATAAGCATTGAATCTTCAACAGTTTTTTTTTTGTTGTTGTTGTTGTTGTTGTTGTTGTTGTTAAAATGGAGAAAATCGTTCAGATTCGGAAATGCTGCAAAATCATAATCTTGATTTGAAATGAAGCCATAATGAAACAATTAATACTTTTAACAAATTCTCCGATTTTGCTTTCAATTTTGAAAGCTATGCTGGTTGCCATGGTAATAAAAAAACAAAAGAACGCTGGTTGTTATGACAGCATCCAGACTGCCATATTATATTGCAAAAAATCCAGAACGGCATCGTAATCGTTCAAAACGGCGCCAATGAAAAAAAGCCAAATCCAGTTGTGGACCATCTCTATAGTTGTACCAAAAAAGCATTCCGTTTAATATTTTATATTATCATAGTGCATTTGTTCAAACAAAACATTTTAGCGCATAAATACATGTATTATGTGAAATGCAATCTGGAATTTTTTAAAACAAATAAATTGATAATTTAGCATCTGTTGATTTTTCACATTCAACTTGGAAAATCATTTTGCTGTTGCTTTAAAAATAGATATTTATTCTGAATTCTATTTATTTATACACTTTCTTTTGTCTTTTTTTTTTTTTACATCGACGTTCGTAAGCATACAAAGTTTAAAAGTAAAGTAATAACTGTTGCGGCATAAGATGTAAAATGAATACATGTCAGATGTAATTTCAGTTTATTGAAAAAGGAAATGCTAAGTAACCATCTCTTTTTTTCCCCCCATTTATGTATAAAATAACATTATTTCTAATTACCTTATTGAATAGATTTATTCAATAAACATTTAATATGACAATCTTCTAAAAATAGATTAATTTTCTTTTTGCTAGTTATTTTATAGAATTTAATAATAATAAAAAAAAAAACTCTCTTACAAATTTATTACAAAACTTTCCATTTACTCTTTCTTCTAATTTTGTTTAATTATTTGTTTTGCTGTAGCAAAATTTCAAAGAGACAATGCATGCTCCATAGTGCTACCTAATTATTTCGGCATTCAACCACATAACCACGAAAAATGTTTAATTATACGCCGACTTCAGCTTTTAACGCCTACCCTTTAATTAACTTTGAAAGAGGTTGCCGTGTTTATTTTAACTAAGAGCAATAAGTTTTTGTTAATGTTAGAATTTTTCTATCTTTAATTTTGTCGTAAGAATAGAAAAATGTGCATTGTTCCTTAAAAAAAAAAAAAAAAAAAAAAAATGTTTATTATTGCGAATAATAAACGTGATAAATGCCACTTTTTATGAAAAATATTGTACTAAATATATTCTTTGTTTAGAAAGGCAAATAATATTAAAGGCGCTTATTTTTATCATTTCGTTATTGTTTATAAACAATTAAATATAAATATATCCGAAGAGAAGAATATTCAAACAATGTATAATGTGCATATTGAAATCGGCCGTGTAAATAAAATCAGTACGATGAGGAAGAAATAAGACAATCAAACTGGAACTCGAAATAATATTGATATAAATCAAATGTGAACTTTCTGAAAAGAAACAAAATATTCCTAGAAAGTTTTGAGACGTCAATTACTTTTTATAGCGGGTCTTTGAAATTTCAAAGGTTTTTAGCGTTTGAATGTGATAATACTGTTGGATGCGGTAGTTTAAGAAGCCGAAAGAAAAAATCTGTTTAATTTCGACCAAATCATCGAATAAGGATATCAGCGTTTGTAATGATCGATATATGGCGCTTTCTCAACTGGAGTTGTTAGTAAATATAATAGCCACGTGTATTTATTATTGTTCTTTCTCCGCCATTACATCATGGAAAATTGATTGCATAATAGGATGCAATGAAAATTATTGCGTTTTATTATTTAATAATTCCACTGTATTTTAACTGCATCTATATGTTATCTTAGAACAAAGGTACATAAAAAAATAAAGTAAAATAAAATAAATAAAAATAAAGGTAGAACTATAGAGTTGGTGCATAACTGGATTTGGCGATTTTTCTTTGGCACCGTTTTGAACGATAACGATGCCTTTCTGGATTCTTTGCAATAAAATACGTTTTTGTTTACCCTTGGAATCCATCGCAACCATTTGCAAAAACGACATTTCGCCATAATCAAAGAAAAATCACCAAATGCACTTGTGGACCAATACTATAGTTGTTCCATAACATCCATGAAATGTGATCGTTTTGCTTTTGCTCGTTAGCGAAGGAATCGATCAGCTTTATCTAAAATATTTTATAATTAAAACAAAATTAAACGTATTATTACTTCTGAAATCCTCAGGTGCGAAATGTTTCGAACAAACAGTCATACTTGACGATACTTCTTTCCCAATTCGTAAACGTCTAATCCATTCAGACTTTCTACTAACTAAAGCTTTTTTTTTTCATTAGCGGAGGCAACCGGAATTTTAAATTTGTCATTTGGAAACAAATGGAAGCTTAATTCCGGATTTCTTGATCCATTGGAGCTACACTGTAGCACACAGCAGCATGTGTTATCTTTTTTGCCGGATTTATTCATCCTATCGAATATACAGCAGCAGCAAGCAATAGTGTCTCGACGAAAGCTTGAAAGCTATCCGTCCAGTTTTATTGTTAATTTCACCTTAGCCCACCAGAGGGCGAGCATTTCATTAAAATCGCGGATAGTTTCTTGAAAGAATGACGCTAATCCCTAAGTCATAAAACTATTTTGCGAGATTTGAATAAACTCATTGCGTTTTGCCAAGTTTTGTGTAACGATGTGATTGGAGCATATTTTGTAAAGATTAGGTGGGAAAAAAAAACAGTATTAATTCCTTACTAACAGCATTTAGGTTAAATACATCTAAGGGCTTTAAATTAGTTGGAGATAGTAGAAACGTTTAAAAGGTGATTACCTCCTCACACCAAAGCTGTTAATCTGAGTGTACTAATATTTTACACCAGCGTTAAGGATGGCGACTCCTACATTTGCAAACACATTCACTTTCGTTTATTACTTAAAAAATGGCCTTTGGACCCTAATGTCAAGCGATAATATGAATATATAAGTTTATAAGGGTTAATCAAAACCATTTAATTAAATGTATAAAATGAATAAATATTTTTATAGAAAAAAAATAAGGGAATAAATAAATGAGTGACGGCAATAGTTGCCTATCACGTACTGAATGTGTTTAAATTATTTGGAATGACATACATCTTAAAAATGGACGATTGCTGGGAAATTTCAAATTAGTGAACAAATTTGTGGACTGAAGGAAGGACTCAAAATTGATTATAGAAAGCCAAGACATAAATAAACACAAGACTCAGTTTAAATAGAAATCTAGATAATCGAAATAGAAATCTAGATAATCCATTTGTCTCAGATAAAAGGACACGCAGTAATGTGGTCAAAAAAGGTATATAATTCATTTAATTTATCCAAAGAGTACATTACTCTGCAAATATCGAAATTTATACGGTAAATAAATTTGACTGTAAAGTGAAAATTGTTTTCTGAACCTATTACTTGTCAATCATTACTTTGTCAGAAACTACAAGGGAAGAACACATCATTTTTCTGCGTCGTCTAAATTGAAAAAGAAGATTGATTTTTAAATTACAAAGGAAAAGTGACGGAAAAGAAAAGCAAAAGATTTTGTTAGTGTATAAATAGAAACTTGCAAAGAATTCAAAGAAATATATATAAATATATATATATATTGTCCTAGATAAAGTTTTGAAAAATATTCAAGAAATTTCTAAAAGAGTTCTCTGTTACAGAATTACTAAAAATACAAACCTAAAAAATATCATGTGCTTAAAATTTCTAATTTTGAATGTAAGAGAAACTTTTCAAGAATGTCAACGATAACTAAAGGTAAAGACTTCAAAAGTAGGTAAAGGCAAAGAATGCCAAAAGTAGATAGAGATAAATCTGAAAGTTGTAATATTATGGTTGCTATGACGTTTAAGACAAATAAAAAATTATGCAAACTTTATAGTGAACATTATTTTTAAAGATATAGTACAATTTTAAGTATTAAGATATTTGGATTTGACACTTATACATATTTATTGTTTTAATAAATGGATGCCACTCTTCTAACTATACGATAAATGGATACCGAGATATGAGTAAAAATACAAATGCTATTCTTTCATTTCTAAAGTAAATTCCCGTCATTTAAATGGAATCTTCTAAAAATTCTATTGTTTTATGTTTGAGGGCATGATATCACAAAAAACGTTTTAAGTATAGCATCAAAATCTTATTTTAAATAAATATTCGCCTAACCTTGAATTTAAACTAGAAACATGCCAGGTCTGTTGAATTCGATAAAAGTTCTAAGTTTTAATCCAAATAAAAATTCAAGGTTATTCAAATTGTAACACTTAAAGACTCCTTGCATATTTAATGTGTTCTAAATTTCTAGTTTAAGTTATAGCCTAAGAGTACTGTGATTAATTTAATAGGAAGTTTAAATAAACTACGAGAGATTTTCATAAAATGTCATGTGTGTGCTGAAAAGACATTCTGCATGGAATTTTCAGGTACGTTTTCGACACTTGTTACTTAAGCTTTTTATTCATTTCAAAAATTCACAGTTTTTAAACAAAACCAACTATAATTTTAATATACGTTAAAATTTTCATTCGTCTACAGTTTGGTTTAAAAAGAAAAAAAGATAGATAACGTATAGAAATTTATGTACATTTTGTGAGTGTTCAAGGTGTTTTAATATTTTCTTAATTAATAACATTTCAAAAAATTACTGATAAAAATTCAATCATTTTCAGCACCTTATCTTTTTTACTGTTTTTATTATATATACTATATATTTTACTTAAAATTCAACATAAGAAATAACGATAATATACTTCAAAAAGTAAATCAAAAGGATAAAACAGATATGTCTTTATAGTAGTTGGTTCAAAAGAATTACAGCGAAAAAAAAATCGATAAAGATGCGATTACTAGTATGCCATTAAATAAATTCTAGTATTGAGATATTCCGCTTCAGTTGAACAATTCGGTATCTTCGATTGCATCATGATGTATCGATAAAAAAACATTGGCAGCGAGTTACTTGCACATTTATTCGGATAGCAATTCGGAAAACAAAAGTAAAAAGAAAAAAAAAAGAGAAATGACCCAAGAACACAAAGTACTTTTTCTTTATTTTTTACTATGGAAAGAATGTTTTTAGAACATTTATATTGGCATTCATGAACCATGCGGAAGTATACTTCTAAAGAACTCAAGAGTACAACATTTTATGTTTTTAATCATGAAAGAAATATTGGTTTTCTATATATACAGACAAGTTATGTCATTTACATTTTTTTTTATTTTAACCATATTCTAGTATTATAATACACATATATATATATTCTCACAAAAGTAAAACATTTTTTTTTCATTAATGATTTTTAAATTTAGAAATAAATAGATTTATTTGAAAGTGAAAACAAATTCTGTAAGCTATCAGAAATATTTGACATATGTGTATTGGGACTTAGGGATGATTTTATACAACCTTTAAATTAACGAAGAAGGATTAAAGTAAACAAGTTCCAATTAATCTTTTAATGTTACAGCTTAAAATAAAACAATATATGCGGTTTCTCCATTACAAAATCAAATAAAAAGAATAAACCTAGCATTTTATATACGAGTTAATAGCAAATGGTGTTGATGTTTACTGTTTAGGATTAAGGACAATTTATTACGCTTGTGTCCTAGGCTAGACTGACCATACGTTCTCGAACCTCGAGGACAGTTCTCGAGAACTGCCTTCGTCCCCAAAAAATTACAACACATTTGGGGACGCCGGTTATAAAGTTATTATTGTTTTATTATAATAATTTATTATATGCATAATAAATAAGCTGAAATAAGTTCTTTTATCTGCTTTATACATAAATATTACTAAATTTTTACAATTTAAGGAGATTTAATTAATTATTTATTTTTTATCCTCGAAATTCTAGGAAACCGCCATATTTGTCCTTAAATTCAATGAAAAAAATATGGTCACTCTATCTTAGTCCTGAGTGGAATATCCTTTGTGGGGGAATTCTTGTTTTGATAAAAAACATAGAAAATTCTGAATTGTTTGACCAAATAGTATTTCCTAAGTTCGAACGTAGCACCTATCGTCTACCAGCTTAGAGAGTGGAAATTATCGCCATTGATGGAGCGTTAATAGCAAATAGCAATCGGTTAACGGACCGATTTCTTTATGCCGAGGAAGACCAATTAAGAATTACTGTAATGGTACAAAATTTAATTTCATTTATTTCAAACTCAAAAATAAGTTCCGTCTGTTAACATAATATACTCATTAATAGAACAAGTAATATAATTTCTGATCGTTAATTTTTTATTACACTGGTCGGGTGACATTTGCCAAATACAATTTTAATTTTACGTGCTAAACTAATGTAAATAAATTTAATTTAAATAATTACGTTTTTTACATTATTTTGTGAAACATTTTGATGATTTATTCAAAGTTTATAAACCTATTTTCTTATTAAATTAAGAAAAATTAAAAATTGTAAGCCGACGATAAATTAATGTCAAAATCGGATGAGGACTGACTCCAACCCTTAGATTAGCAAAAACATCACATAAACAAATGTATTTGAATAGTAAGCATAGGCATTAAAATTGAAATACTTCCCAATAAAAAATGTAATCTTATCCCGCAACCTCTAAAACAGGCTGATTTCTTTCATTGATGCTCTTTCATTTTGGGGGTAAAAAAAAAAAAAAAAAAAAAAAAAAAAAAGAATTCTGCGGAAAGCATTTAACTGATAAACCAAATAAATATTTCACTAAAATGTAACAGTTAAAAATGACAACAGAAGTCTACCCTAAATTATTTATTTTTTGTCTTACTCAGGCAAAATTACAGTGAAAAGTAAATGCAGTAGTTTATTTATTTATTTTTTACTATTATTTATTTGCGTGGTAAGTGTTATTTAAAAGAATAATTAGAAGCAATGCATTAATTATCTGTAATACTTTTTCTTTTTTTTTCTCTTTTTTTTTTTTTTTTTTTTTTTTTTTTTTTTAATAGAAAAAACATTTATTTTTACTTTTTATTGAGAAATACAGTAAAGTATCCTAATAAAGATAATCAAAAGTATATCATAATAAATACCTTTATATCATACTAAAGGTATAATTGCCGAAACGTCAGTGGAGGCCCTCTGTTGAGACTCAAAACGGTTTTGGGCTGTGTCTGTCTGTCTGTCTGTCTGTCTGTTTGTCTGTCGCGCGATAGCGGCCGCAAAAATAGCGCTATTGACTTGAAATTTGGTACACGTATTCATGAGCCCCAAGAAATCAACTGTATAGTTTTTGGTATGTACTCCATTTGTAGTTCGTATACAGGGACACGCCAAAGTTTTTCTTACCATTACGGCCTATGGGAGGAATTTGTATGTATCGCGATAGCGGCCACAAAAATCACGCTATTGACTTGCAATTTGGTACACGTGTTCATGTGCCCCACGAAATCAGCTGTATAGTTTTGGGTGTGTATTCCATTTGTAATTCGTGTACAGGGATAACGCCAAAGTTTTTCTTATCATTACGGCCTATGGGAAGAATTTGTATGTACCGCGATAGCAGCCACAAAAATCACGCTTTCGACTTGCAATTTGGTACACATGTTCATAAGCCCAACGGAATCAGCTGTATAGTTTTAGGTGTGTATTGCATTTGTAGTTCGTGTACAGGGACACGCCAAAGATCTTCTATCATTACGGCCTATGGGAAGAATCTGTATGTACCGCGATAGCCGCCGCAAAAATCAAGCTATTGACTTCAATTTTTGCCGAAACGTCAGTGGAGGCCCTCTGTTGAGACTCAAAAGTATTTTGGGTTCCGTCGGTCCGTCCGTCTGTCTGTCTGTCTGTCGTGCGATAGCGGCCGTAAAAACCACGCTATTGACTTGAAACTTTATACACATGTTCATGATCCCCACGAAATTAGCTGTACAGTTTTGGGTGTGCATTCCATTTGTAGTTCGTGTACAGGAACACGCCAAAGTTTTTTTTATCATTACGGCCTATGTGAAGAATTTGTATGTACCGCGATAGCGGCCCAAAAAATAACGCTATAGACTTGCAATTTGGTACACATATTCACGAGCCCAACGGAATTAGCTGTATAGTGTTAGGTGTGTATTCCGTTTGTTGTTCGTGTACAGGGACACGCCAAAATTTTTCTTATCCTTACGGCCTATGGGAAGAATTTGTATGTACCGCAATAGCGGCCGCAAAAATCCTTCGATTGACTTGCAAATTGGCGCACACATTCCAGCTTTCCATATAAGTAGCTGTATAATTTTCATTGCTATATTTTTTATAAACTGTGTACAGGGACACGCCAAAATTCTTAACATTACGGCGTATGGGGTGAATTTCGTTTAAACGCATTTTAATATCATTACTTTGCAATGAAGAAAATGAAACTAGAGTACGTAAGTAAGATGCTTAAACTTATGTTGCTTGAAGAAAATATGTGCTCTTAAGCTTTCTAATTAATGTACAGGACCTTACAAAAGTGTTCTGACAATGTCACTTAGTCATCCAAACGATGTTAAATTTGGAACAATTATTAATTTTAAACGCAAAATAAGCTGAATAGTTTTTACTGGTGTATACAATGTTTATGGTTCGTTTACAAAGACACACGAAAGAATTTCGTAACATTAGAGCCTATGGACGAATTTTTAATTTAAGCGCGCACTTTAATGCGTTTATGCTGAATTGAACTTAATAAAATTAACATACATTATAAAGATGCTTAAAATCATGTTTTCTCTTAAAAAAGGTTATGTATAGACTAAATAATTTATGGGACCACACAAAATAATTCCGATTATGTACTGTAATCATCCAAATGATGTCAAATTAGTTTGAAAGATTAATGAGTTATAATTAATTAGATTTATTCTTATTATTGGCTTTTATAATGACTGTGGCTACTTTTCCGGGATACATAAAGGAATTTCGTACTTTTATGGTGTATAGTCGGTATTTCTTAAAAGTGTATTTTAACATAGTTACACCCCATCAAATATAATGAAATTTTATTAGAATTTTAAAAGCCTGTTTTCATGTTGAAAATTGTGGGCATAGAATTCATAATTAGTTTAAAGGTTACGCAAAATATTTCCGATATGCTATGTAATTTTTTTTGTATGAAATTCGGTATTTATGAATTTCCGTGAAATATTACAAGACCGTCGTTTAATAAGAATGCATATTGTTGCGTACTTGGGGGTTTGTAAGTTGTCCGAGAATGAAAGGCGAAACTTGCAAAAATTCAGTGATTTATTCACAGAAAGTTCCAGAAGAATACAGGTCTATAAACCAAGTATCAGCTTCAATTCAACCAGTAAACATAGCTTAAACAACAACCGTTAACAGCAAAACAACAGTACAAACTGTTTAGCAATAACACATAAAGCAAGTCTCATTCAAAGAGGCTCAAAGCAAAGCAAGCATTTGACGAAACTGACACAGATCTGAGCTTGGAAGCCTTGGCTAAAAAAATGCTCCTTTTATACTATTCTATCGAACACAGACTATTCTGGAAAATTATCGTATCTCATCAGCCAATGAGATTAGAGCTTCCATATTTGGTATATCCCTAATAAGGATTTTCTCGCCAAGGTCGCCAAAAAATCGCCAAAGAGGGAAACAGTCGCCAAATTTGGCGCCAAATCCATTTCTTCCCTTATTGGAGCTTTTCAATTCGTTTTTAACGGAAAATTAGGCTATTTTAACGCTAAAACGACTAAAAATGCACAAAATTAGCATTTTATCGACTCTTTGAAAAAATTTATACAAAAATAAATGCAATTATTTACAATTCCGTAGTACTTTATATGATATACAAGTAGGTATAGAAAGAGAGATAGAGCGGGGGGTTGAGGGGGGCGGCAGCCCCCCTCAGGAATTGTCTGATTATGGTAATAAGTCAATCGAATCAATATATACTATTATATAATAAGAAATAAATAAAAATGACCTATTGAAAAATGTCTGATGCAAATAGGACGTTGAGGCTCCTGATCTGCAGATCCACTAGTTAAATACCTTTAAGATATAATATAGGTATCTCCTTTTTTAAATATATAAATTGTGGAACTGTCAAATAAATTGATAACATTTTAAATTAGTCTTTGCAGAAATTACATTCATCATCTTCGAAATCCATCAATTGTTAACATGAAATGAGTTATTGTAATAATTCTAGATACTAAACTACTTTAAATTACGCAAAATGTTTTGAGTAAAAAATAAAAATCATGCTGTGGTTATGGATAGCAGACTGTTTTAAATAAAATAAATCTTTTCTCTTCTTCTACAATGCAAATGTGCTTAACAGATTAATTGTTTTTTCTGTGTTAAAAAAATTATATATATGATTATATGCAGTGTTTTACGCATGGTAGGTAATACATGTTAAGGTAAAAAATCTCGGTTGAAATTTTTAATATTTAAAATGCATTTAACAGTTCTTTAAGCAATAGTTTAAAAATAGTTATTATTTGAACTTAGATTTATGCTACATCTACTAAAAAATAGATAAATAAATAAATAAATAAACCCTCTAATTAAATTTTTTAAACAAAACTCTAATTACATTTTTTTACCTATATTATACCTTTACCATAATAAATACCTTTATATCATAATAAAGATAATCAAAGTATCATAATAAAGATTGAGAATCTCAACCTTCTCGACTAATTTTTTTTTTGTGTGACTGAGAAAAAAATATAAATTTAGAGAGAATCAATAAAAAAGTTATGATAAATACACAGAATATTTTAAAGAATAGAAAAAAGACGACATTAGCTACACATTATTGACAAACTAAAATCTGAAATGTCTTATAAATAATAACACATTAAATTGAGGTGAAAAAAATATAGATTATTTTGGTGTATGAGTTGTATGTCTTTTTTTTTGAGAATAATTTAAATTTTTCCTTGTTTTGTTTTTGATACTTTAAAAGTTAATATGCATCATTCTGTAAAATATAAATGTGATAAAAAGTAATTACGAATATCTATAGCTTTATTTAAAAAAATATATCTCATATAGAGACACTTTTAAAAACACGTGTAACGTTTAAAATTAATAAATAAAACATTTTAAATCACGTATATGAGTTTTAAAAACATATATTTAATTAAAAGGCGCATATTTCAAAGCTTTTCGCCCTGAAAAGCAGGGCATCACTAGGAAGTCTACATGGTTTTACACAATGTGCAGCTGTGTTACAAATATATATACCATAAATCAGGTTAAAGCTACAATTACATAGCTAATTTAATATAGAAAATTTTTTAGTTCATTGGTTGGAGCCATTCTACATTAACACTGAAAAGATCAAAGTGTTTTTTCACCTTAATGTTACCACCATGCCAGCCTTTCCAATAGCCATCCAAAACTGACTTTTCAAATGCAAGTTGCAGTAAGCAAGTGTTGCCTCAGTGTTAATGTAGAATGGCTCCAACCAATAAACTAAAAAAAATTTTATAATAAATTAGCGGTGTAACTGTAGCTTTAACCTGATTTATGGTATATATATTTGTAATACAGCTGCACATTGTGTAAAACCATGTAGACTTCCTGATGATGCCCTGCATTTCAGGGCGAAAAGCTTTGAAATATGCGTCTTTTAATTAAACATATGTTTTTAAAACTCATATACGTGATTTAAAGTGTTTTATTTATTAATTTATAGCTTTATTTCATAAATTAATTGTTTAAAAAATGTAATTAGAGGGTTTATTTATTTATTTATTTATTTATCTATTTTTCAGTAGATGTAGCATAAATCTAAGTTCAAATTATAACTATTTTTAAACTATTGCTTAAAGAACTGTTAAATGCATTTTAAATATAAAAAATGTCATCAGAGATTTTTTACCTTAACATGTTTTACCTACCATGCGTAAAGCACTGCATATAATCATATATATAATTTTTTTAGCACAGAAAAAAACCAATTAATCTGTTAAGCACATTTGCATTGTAGAAGAAAAGAAAAGATTTATTTTATTTAAAACAGTGTGCTATCCATAATCACAGCATGATTTTTGTTTTTTACTCAAAACATTTTGCGTAATTTAAAGTAGTTTAGTATATAGAATTTTTACAATAGCACATTTTATGTTAACAAATGATGGATTTCGAAGATGATGAATGTAATTTGTGTAAAGACTAATTTAAAATGTTATCAATTTATTCATTTGACAGTTCCACAATTTACATATTTAAAAAAGGAGATACCTATATTATACGAAAAAACTACGAAAAATAAATAATAAAATAAGTAACATGGATAAAATATTTCATTGAAGATTTTCGAAAAACTTATAATTACATTTCACAATAACCATATAAGTAAATAAATACACAATAAATATATGAATAAGTAAAATGCTGACTGTGCAGTCTATTTTGGTAGTTTATTTTACGATGTTTCACATATTTAAAAATATGCAGTATTGTATAAATAATTATATTCAATCGAAGAATAAAAATTTGACGGAGGAATATTTTTAGGAAAGCAAATTGAAAGAAAAAAATTAAGCTATGTGTTTGAAAAAAGTTTCTGCTTCATTCCATAATAACGAATAATAATTTTTAAACATAAATGCATTAATATAAAAAGATCTTCAAAAAATACAGTACAACATGTATTTTAGGTATGTTTCTATAAAAATCTTTTAAATATTAATATATATATATATATATATATATATTTTTTTTGCGGTTCCGAAGATTTTAGAGTATATTTTTATAGTTCTCAAATTTTGGAGTGCTTTTATCTGATTCATTAAGATGTAGGCAATGGTTGCTGTGGTGACTTACGAATCTGAATGACGGAATCTGAAAATTCAGTTTTATAAAAGTCTGTTTTCGGTCCCACGTATTGCAACTGTTGACAGTCGGTGTAGCAAGATGATATAATTCAATTTGAATATTTGTCAAATAATTCTATGCTACTGTCTTTTGTCACACATACTTCATTTATGCTTATGAAAGTTGAGCTAAAATTCAAAATAATTTTTCAGAAGTAGATTAAACATATTATAAACTAATAATTGTGTTTTAAAAAGTAAATATACTTGCTGAAACCAGATTAAAATTCAGTGTTTAAAATTCATAAATAATAATAATAATGAAGTAAAACGTTTGATACATTTTGTTGATGCATAAATGTTTGGAACTATTACTAACGGATCAGCTAAAAACGACATTTTAAATTAAATTAAATCTTCTATAATTATTTCAAAGGAGTTCCTTTTCATTTTTCTTACCCATACACGTTATAACGAAAGTCAAATTTTCGAAATTGAGTTTTTCGTATATTTGCAAGTTTTAAGGTTTCTTGAATCCGAAAATCGTGTTCTTAGCATTTGCTCTGTATATATGTATCTGCCTGTGTGTATGTTATCAACATATCTGAAGAACAATATCTCAATAGCAGAAAATCCCCACACGCTATTCTACATATGTATCATAAAGCGATGCTACTCTAAACTATTCAGATCAAGCAAAGGGTTCGTATACAGGGCCATCCAAGAGAATTCAAATGTGGGCGAAATTTATCGCAAGTACAGTGTAACCTTTGTTGTTTGCCCCAAATAAAATTCAACGTAATATATTTTTTAAATACATAAAAGCATGTTTTGTGTGTATTATGGTATGGGAATCCTTTATATTTCGTTTACAGGGTTACCCAAAGTATTTCGGCATATTGGGGCTATACTTGGAAGTTGCTGGAAGTGTGTTTTATTTTGTGTTATGTGTTTTTTATATAAGATTAAATTTAAATACACAGTCTTATGTGTATACAGTTCATAGACAATATAAAGGACTATCCCAAATTAAGCTACACGTTCTTTTCTAATGAATGCATTTAATGGAAGTTCTTTACTACATTTTATTATGTCGACGAATACTGCCCAGGAAGGAAAGGATAATTAATTTATCATACTCAAACTGTAAGCAAAATGTTTGTTTTTAAGTTCGATTTTCCACTCTGGTTTTATGTAGACTATCACGTTTTGAGGTCCCCTGAATATGAAAGCCTTTTTTTTTTATTTATTTATTCAAATTTTGAAGGTGGTATGTAGTTGCCACATGAAAGTTGATCAAGAGTGGTAGCTTTCAGAGCAAATTAATAAAGCCGTGATTTATATTTTTTAAATAAATGAGGCACTATAATTTAACAGGGAGTTAAGGGAGGCGGTAGCCCCCCTTACGCAGAATTATATGTCAGATAAAATTGTTCCTAAACTTATTTTAGGTTACTTTAAAACTAGATTGAATTCTATTACCCTTACTTATTTATAATTCGTCTTAATCTACAATCCCTCTTTATAGTACTTAATTGCAGGTAAGAAAAAGTCGTGTAAGTGATACACCAAATTCTTTCTTTCTTTTCCTTTTCCCCTCCCCCCCCCCCAGATATAAAATGATGTTGTCTATTGTTCTTAAAATCTAGTTTTTTCTTAGGCAAAATTATCCAGGCAAGCACTAATTGTGCCTTTTTCATTACAGATAATTAAATAAATAAATAAAGGTATAATTAAATAAATAAAGGTATAATAAATAAATAAAGGTATAATTATATAAATAAATAAAGGTGACTTCTACATTGAAAATGACATTCACTATCGTTTAGCATTTAAAAAATAACCTTTGGGCCCTTATGTCAAGCGATAATAAGTTTACATTTTTCATGTTTCTAAAACTTAGTCTCTGTTGCTAAACACTTAGATTAATAGGACAAGAGAAGTTACTCCGTCCAGTGCTATGTCATGAAAGTTTTGTTGTTTAACAATTAAAAGTAGAGAATAAAACTCGTTTTATAACAGAATGACACCTTAGAACATTGAAAGAACGAACTCTGGCATTCCGTTATTTCATATTTTTAATTATAATAAAGCACAATCACAATAACTATATACATCGCGCGCAGTAAACAGAACATTAGGATACATAAGAACGAATATTCTTACAGGCCGCTGCCTGCGGCCCATGGCCACAGGGGCGTCTTACACGAAAAACGACTACATCTTTCAGCGAGAGCCGACGAACTTCTGACTGACTTCTGAAAACAAAATGTTTTCACTTCACTTTAATGATCGGCAAAATATCATTAGATATTTTGCCGAGAATGGCGACAGCGCCGTCTATATTATTTTGAATGATAGGGAAGATGGCTCAATATCGATAGGCTAGTTAATATATTCGCAAGAGTTTGAATTTAGCGCTACATTCTCCCCCTCTGTTCCCGAGCCTACGTCCCGAGGCGGAAACAGCAACTTAAAGCTTTCCGCGGATACCACAGGAGATTGAAATTTTGTAACTATAACATTTTAACATGAATGTGAGGGTCGATGCACAACAGATACCTATATTTAACTTAATCAGGGTTTAATATTTCAAAAGTACTACAGTTTCAAATTAACCGCATTAACATGCAATAACAAATGGCTGAAGATATAAGTTTATAAGGGTTAATCAAAGTCCCCCCCCCTCCCGAGATATAAAATGATGTTGTCTATTGTTATTAAAATCTAGTTTTTTGTTAGGCAAAATTATCCAGGCAAGCACTAATTGTGCCTTTTTCATTACAGATAATTAAATAAATAAATAAAGGTATAATTCATTTATCTTGTTTTATTAAAAGAAAGAAAGTTTCGAAAAATATATGTTATTTTTTCAAAAAGCGTATATTTAGAATTTGTAAACTATTTTCCGTAAGCATTTGTATAATTTTTAAGAAATATGTTGGAGCTATTTGATTTTAAATAATGTAATCCATCTATTGCCCAATATTTAAAATCTCTTTGTCGTAATAAGTTTGAAATTAAACTACACGATGATTTTTTTTAAAAACTGACTATTCAGAGCCACCTGTAACCCCATCTAACAACCGAGAGGGCACTAAACTTGATATGGAGAATAATGAAGGAATGGGAAGTGGGATTCCGTGAAAAATTAAAAATTAGTTCCAAAAAGCGCCGATAGGAATATTTCTGGCACTGTTGTGGCTTACCATACCGAGAGTTAGCACAAAACACGGGTATCAAAGCAACATTCAAATTTATGCTTGAGCAGGTCACAAGAGCGCCAGTAATTTGGGCTATAGCAACATGTAAACAGTTACGAAAAATATTCTCAGCTAAAATGAGCCAGCTCAAGGGAATATACGAGTCACATTACTAGAACAAGCCATACTGAATATGGTCTAATTCTTTGGGTGGGAAAGGAATTTAGTCAATAAAACTTAACAATTCACTGACACCTATCTGCGATTTTTTGAACTAATATCTTTTTTTTTTTTTTTTTTTTTTACACGGAATCCTACTTACTATGTCATCATTAGTCTCCGTAGCAAGTTTGGTGTTATTTCAGTTGTTAGATTGATTTACAGGTGGCTCTGCATAGTATCAGTTTAAAAAAAAAAAAAATTACCCTGTGTATATATATATATATATTTTTTTTAATAAAGTATTTTCCTCAAATCACTTTCAGGTATGTATTTTTTTGCTCTATTTTTTACCAATTTTTCAAAGGATTACAAATTTATAGCATACCATCCAAACATTATGATCTGTGAGATAACCTGTTTATAAAAAAAGTCATCAACAGTAGCGCATAACGATCTCTAGAGATTTAGCTTACATTTGTATTTCGAAAAAATGTCACTCTATTTAAAATATATCCTATTATTTAATACAATTACTTCCGAATAGAGTTTTTGTTTTTTAAAGTATGCAATAAATTATTCTAGATTAGGAAAAATTCTTTCAAATTTGTTGAAAATGTGGATACTTTACTAAACGCAGTTTAGGTACAAAATGAAGCAATGTGTTTTGCAAAATAAATAAAGAAGGATTTGCTCAATTTAATAAATTAATGGAATTTAAAAGAAATCGGATTTTTTGGATTAAGTTGTGAAAAAGTAAATGTTATTTACATTTGAATAGTTTATTTTAAAAGCTAATGGAACATTATTCAGATAAAATGGGCTATCATGCGTTAGGCTTAGTATTTATGAGATTAAGATAAAAATACTAAAACGCATTTTCATTCAGTTGAGAGATTTATTAATTAATTTGTAAAAATAAAAAATCTGACGTGGACACTACAGGACTATGCACTCATTGTAATATAATATCCGAACTTGTAAAAGATATTAATTGTTTACATGTAATTTCATTCAAAAAGGCTTAGTCAGGTTATAAAATGTTATTTTTCTGCATTTCTAGCTTGTTTTCGCGTTAAAATAGCTCATTTAAAACCCCGTTAAAAAGCTTCACCAAGGCAGGTAATGGCCTTGGCGCAAAATTTGGTGACTTTTTCGCTCCTTGGCAACTTTTTGTGACCTTGGCGAAAATCTTTACTATAGATATCTCGAATATCTAAACTCTATCTTGATTGTTTGAGAAGTTGTTGGAAAATTCTCCTTTTCTACGAGGCTACGGGAATTGTATCGCAGCCGTCAGCCAGGTTTCTCGCCAAGCGGCTAGTGTGAAAAACTTCCTGACTAGTATCTTGCTACTGTATGATTACAGCCTATTCCTGTGTGTTAATGCTTCGATACACTTTATGTTGTGATTTTGACGTTGTCAGCTGTAATTTAAGCTGTGTTTCCTGGTGAAACTGAAGTTGATAGTTGGTTTACAGAACTGCAATTGTTTAGAATTTTCTATGGATAAACTTTTATGTCTTTGCAAGATTCGCCTTTCATTCAGAGACACTTCACGAACACTGAATGCGTAACAATACATATCTATATATTAATAGGCAAGCATAAAATTTGTTGTCCCTTTTTAACATATTAATTATGGGAGTAGAGGGTTGAAAATGGTATCATTTGAAAGGTATGGTTAGCCGGAAGGTGCGAATACAAATATTATTTTCTTACGATGTCAAGAAGATATTTAAAAATACATTTATTTTTTATGCATTTTCCCCCATTTTTCCCTTTTATACACGTATTCCTTCACATTAAAAAATACCTAAAAGTAGAAAGTTGTTAAATCTGGCAATTTCATAAAGCTCAAATAAAACCATAGACACAGCAATTTGTATAATGTAGCATCACTATACGCAAGCGAAGTGATGACGTCACTGTCTGTCCATGGAGCCATGTAAAATATTTTCTATGTTAATTGTCCATTGAGTTTTTTGTAAAAAATTATTAAAAAATAACGGAAATTATCTGCCGATTTTAATTCCGATATTTGGGTATAGTTATATATAAGTTACTGTCTACATGTGTTTGATTGAGTTATTTTTTCTGTAAAATTGATAAAATTTTAATTTAAAATCACAAAACTCCAGAAAAAAAATGGCAAACTTCCAGTTTCGAATGTAAACATCAACGAGATATATAAATTAGAGTGCTGATTCAATAGATGAAGGATTAGCTTTCTGTGGTTCAAGATGAATCACGTGATATGCTCGAATAGGTTGCTGTGTTTGGCTCTTTATCGCTATTTTGGCATTTAAAATCTCAGTTCAACAAATTATCATTATTATTAGGTAACATGACAGTCCTATGACCGAAATAAATTACTTTTAAAATAATTTTACACATATTTCACATTTTAATAAATAAAAAAATACCTTTCTTTTCATCGTTTCTCAACAAACTTTAAAAGTGTTTATAAAACAAAATTTAAACTTTTAAAGAGCTAAATTTAACAACAAATAATAATTTTTCAACTATTTTTAAGCATTTTGTCGGTTAAAGTTCAACTACACGAAATAAAAAAGAAGTAAAATCAAAATCAAAATGGTTTAGAACAAAAGAATATTAAACTACATAAAGTAAACAAAAACATTGAAACCGTTGCCATAGAAATGTACTGAACATGAGCTGTTACCAAGGAAACCACCGAATGCGCATGTGCAAGGAAAGCATGTCACATGACTCATCTTGGACCTTCTCAAGGGTTACCATTTATCACTCTACTTTATATATCTCGTTGGTAAACATAAACATTTCATTTCAAAGGGTGATATTTAAACAATAAATATTAAACTAATATACTAAATAAAAGGAAAATGGATTTGCTACTAACTGCTGCATGTATAAGTAGACGATACGGAAAAAATTCCGATTTCCGTTTTCTGCTGAATTTACATGTTTTGAGCTTTCTTTACGTTTCAATTAACTGAAATTGGCTACTTATTTTTTAAAAGAGGGTCTTTATTGCTAGCTTTTGTGGGTAGAAGAAGCAAGTAGAAGATACATAAAAACATTTGATTTCTGGTTTTCGATGAATTTACACGTTTTGAGATTTCCTTGCATTTTAATTAAGTGAAATTGACTACTTATTTTTATTTTTTAAAAAGTGGATTTATTTTTCTTTTCTCTGCATATATAAGTAGAAAATATAAGATTCAGAAATGTTTTAGATTTTCGGTTTTCGATAAAGTTACACGTTTTGAAATTTCCCGAACTCAATTCGACCATTTTTGAAAAATATCTTTTTTTTTATTTGTTCAAACACTGTACTTTATGAACCAATCGAATTAATTTAACAGAATTTGATACTTGGTTGGACCTTGGTCTGACATGGTACCTATTAGCTTCTGGGCTGTATCACACAACAAGGGGCGTTTTCACGTTGCAATTTTCTCTCATTTCAGGAAAGGCTAACATCTACAGAGAGAAATAGTTATATTAAGTAAAACTCTGCTGATTCAGTTAGAGTGAATATTGGCAAACAATTGCCGCAGCTGTGTTGCAATTGCATTCCGTTCTGACAAGGCAATAACTTTGCTTTGCCTCGCTTTGCAAAAAAAATGGTCGAGTTTCGACCACTGGGCGATACTAGTTGTAATAAAAATTCTAACATTTTTGTGTGTGGTAAGTGATTTATAAATAAAAAGGCTGGTGTATCCAATCTACGAACATTCAGGAAAACAAGCCCCCCCCCCCCCCCCCCCAAAAAAAAAAAAAAAAAAAAAAAAAAAAAAAAAAACTATTGCTCGAACCACAAAGTACACGATAATAAAATTGCATACACCAAAAAGTAAGAATATCGTTGTTTAGGAATGGTATCCAACATTTTATAACAGAATCTCTCAAAAATAAATGTACAGCTTAGAGTTCAAAGGATTTCCCTAGAGTGTAGATTGACTACTTTTAGAGAAATTTGTGACGAGAAATTAAGCAATATACCAAAAAAAAAAAAAAAAAAAAAAAAACATTAAAGTTGACAATTAACTTACTGATTCTTGCAATCCTGAATTACTATTTTCCTCCAAAAACTAAACTCGCCAAATTCGTCACCAAGCAGATTTTGCCCTTGGCGACAAACTTGGTAACCTGTCGTTTAATTTGGTGACTTGGCGAAAAATTAGGCAAAAAACGATTGATTAAAATTGTCAAAGTTTGGAAGCTTTAACCTCAACCAAGTTCCGGAATTTTCATGTAGGATCCATTGGTATCTATCATAGAAGTTACTTTTTTGAATGCGTTATAAAATATTAATGAGGCAAAGAAAAGAGTCATTATGGAAAAGAATTAATTATTGAAGGAAAGAGATTCTGTAATAATCCGTGGAGTACCATTCCGGAAAATACTACTATATTTGTCTCGGCAGAATGTATAATCGTATTATCGTGGCTTTTTTGGTTGGAGTAGCAGTTTTTTTTTTTTTTCTTGTTTTGTTTTTGTTTAATGGGATAGGATGGTTGGGTTTTACGTCACACTAGTGCTGCGCAGATGGGCAATTGGCGACGGTCTGGGACACACCTCTAGAGGTGGTCCGGAGACATGCCATCACAATTTTGATCCTCCACGGAAGGGATGGCTCTCCCTCTTTGGTGACCCCCAGAGGTATATTTTTTTATGGGAACATGGAGGACATTGCGGCCACGACAGATTTTACGTGAACCAGCCACCATTAGTGTACACGACGACCTTTGGCCTCGAGTACCGAACCCGCAATCTTCCAATTACGAGGCCGGCTCTCTACCGACTGGGCTACCACGGCCCTTTTGTTTTAAGGGATGTTCTGGAACGTGAATTTTTGTTTAAGAATCGGTTACCGGTTACTTCACATAAAAAGTCAATGTTTTCATAATAATATGTATATTCCTATGGTTGTATAAGAAAGTCATGTGATGTCCACATCAGATTTTTATGTACTTATTTTTAAAACTCCCAGACAAATATCCTTTTCTTTAAGTTACTTAAGCAATATTTTGAAATAGAAATAGTTATGTAATAGAAATCTCCGTATTCATTCTAAAAAGCTCAGTGCTCATTCATATTGGCCTCTCATTAAAAAAAAAAAAAAAAAAAAAAAAAAAAAAAAAAATGAATTTGAAGTTATCGTAAAAAAGAAAAAAACATTCATGTATGACTACCCAGTAATTGAATTTCGAAAAATAAAAATCTTCAGGTTAAATTCTTATCTTCAGTGACTATATTCAGTTTAGAATAGATTATGAAATGAAAAAGAGTTCCATTGAAATAAAAATTATTTTCAATTATATCTACAATATCTAATATATTGCATCTCATCTATTATACTTTATAGTAGATAGAAAATGTATCACACACAAAAAAAAAAGTAAAATTATTTTACTATCATAATTCGTTTGAGTTTGGTATGAAAGAATGCTGGTCCATCTACTACGTAACGGAAAAAAATCTGTTAGATAATCATAAATAAAAATAACTTCATGTATTTTTTTAATGAAAATCAATAATATTGAATGAAAAAATTTATTTGCGCTCACAAGGTTTCATTTTCTAATTTCATTTTCTTTACTAGCATATCTTTTTTTTTCTTTTTTTCCTGGTGAAATGTTTTCTGTTGAAGTTTGTATAGAACTTTTTAATATTTTTTAGTTATGTAAATATTTACTTTTAGAAATCTGGAAGTTTTAGATATTTTCAACACAAAATTCCCTTCTGGGATGTATTTTCTCCTTTTTTCTGAAAATTTTGGTAAAAGGAAAGAAACAAAGAATGATTGATTAAAAATAAACAAATAATATTGATATGCTTTTGACTGCTGATGTTATTGACTGTTTATAATATCGCCATTTTATTCAATCATAGGTCTAAAACGTTCTATCTTATTTAACTAAACGGAGTGTTTAGGTGTAGAGAAGTGGCTATGTTGTTATAGATGGAGATCTGTTATAGGATAGCCTGGCAGTAAACAGCAGAATTAGCGACCTTAACCCTACAAGGCATTCAGTTCCATATGTGGAACATCGACTTTAATCGTTATTATAGCTATAAAACTATTAAACTATTAGTAGCGACATCTCTTGACATCTTGATAGAAGCTACTGACAATTAGCAATGTAGTAATACGAATCTTTACCTAAAGATGTCGTTCGTGTTTTTGTTATAGTGCAATCAGTGTGAAATTTGAATGAAAGTGATACGTTAGTCGTTTGTCTGAATTCAAAAATAAAAAAAGAATAGTTATTGAACAGTTCTGACTCGAAAAAAAAAAAAATACTGTGTGTTATAACGAAGTGTATATATTTTGCAGAGGTAAGTTGTTTGTTTTTATATTACAATAGTAAACGTATTAGTTGATCATATTTTCATGTATGTTCCACATACGATACGTTGAGCTAAAAAGTTTATTTTTCCGTAAAATATGGTTTTATTTTTATTTTTATAAGTTTTCCCTATCTTCTGATCACTAATTACAACCTATATATTTTTGCCGCGCACAAAAAAAAAAATTGAGCTTTGTAGGGTTAAGAAACGGTAAAAAGTATGCGAAAAAAGTTATTGCAATACGCTGTACACCGTCCTGGATTTTGTATGAAAATACATTATGCATACAATAATTCTGAGAACTGAATATGTAAAAAACTAATTTAGTCGTGAGTTCTTCCGATGTATAACGTAAGAAGTAAGAAAGGAGGAAGTGCATTTGAACCATGGGACTTTTCAAATGTGAATCATTTACTGCACCATATAATTGCTACGCCAGCAAGTTTTTACCCCAAAAGATATTTTCTGTTTTCACGCTTATTTCTTAAAATTACATATTTAGGAAATAGTGAGTAAACAACCGAAGTCTTGCATTGTTTTTTGCTCAGTATTATTTTACGCAACGGTTTTCCGTACTAAATCGAGAACGCTGTATAAATTTGTAACTGATAATCATAGAGCATTTTGGCATGATTACACAGTATTACAGTATTGTTACATATATTAATAATATTCATTTAAATTTATGTTATTTAAACATAAGACTTCCTTAAAAAAAAAAAAAAAAAAATCTGCATTATGCATAGCATTATTTAATATTTCTTTTCAAATATAATCGCCACTTCAATATGTTTGTAGTTTTAAGAACACTGAAAAATATTTTGAAAATATCGGCTTAGCGAAATATTTTTTTATTTTTTATTATTTTTTTTTTTTTACAAATTGCATGCCTGGATAAAACCTCTAGCTTAGTTTAAAAACTGTATAGATGAAAAATAGCGTTTTTAGCACAAAAATCGCAAATACCGGGTAATTTATGAAGCAAAACACATATTTTTACGTCATATGTCTCATATTTTATTCAGAGAGTATTCATTTTCTTTTTCAAGTATTCTTGGGATTTGGGAGAAGAATAATAGAGTACACAATGTGAGCGTAGGTGTATGTATTTTTTTTAGATATTTTACGTAGCTAGATGAAAAAAAGAAATCATGCTTCTACTGCTAATATATTAGGTCTTAAAAATATTTCGCACTTTAAACAAATAATAAAAAATTGTCTTTTTTTTTTTTTTTTTTTTTTTTTCTTTATTTAAGATGAGTTTTTAAAACCTTAAACATCAAAACATTGAAAAATTGCGCCAGATGTATTTTAAAAATATTTTTTTTTTCATCACTCGTCTCAACATTCATAAAACTTTTTCTATTAGAAGTGCACAATTACAAAAAATAGGGATGTCGTGTAAATTTAAAAAGTTTACAGCTGCTTTTTAATGCAATTTTATCAAAACTAATTTTTCAACTGGCGCATATTATTTGAAAAAAAATCAAATGTTACCTTTAAACTTAATTAGTAAGTATACGTTATGAATGTTTGTATCTTATACTTGACAAAGATTTTTTTTTCTTTTTTTAATTTATTATTATTTAGAAAAACATTTTAGTGTATATATGAAGTACTAATTTTAAATTTGAATGTTGGATAAATTATTTAGTTATAGGCTTATACTTACTCGATTTCAACTTAAATAAATGTAGGCATTTTAATTATAAAGTAATAGTTTATTTTTTAATTGAACACAGCAGCATAAAATGCTCTGATTATAAAAAAAATAATCTGGTGTGTCACTCACACGACTTTTTCTGAACAACAACAACAAAAAAAAAAATGCATGTCGATTTTTGTCGAGGGTTTTCTAATTGCTTAGTTTTTTTTTTTGTATTTTGTATTTACAATTTTGTATTTTTAAACTCCTCCCCCCACTTTTTTTTTTTTTTTTTTCGTTTAAACATTGCTTTCTTTAAGTTTTGACTTGTTTTATTTGTTAATTTTTGCTAATTTCTTCTCATTTTTGAGACTGTCATTTCATATTTTTATTTTATCGATTTTTCTATTTGTTTAATTACATTTTTGTATTTTTAACTCTTCCCCCCATTCTTTTTGTTTAAACTCCGCCTTTTTTAAGTTTTGACTCTTGTTTCATGTATATGTTTTAGCATGAGTTCTTCAGAGATTAATCGCTTCAAACATCTTCGTTTGAAACGTTCTCGCTTTCTCAATCATTTAAATTTTCTTCTTAGATATAAGCGTGCTCGGATAATTCCTAAGTTCATAGACATTAAGTACAATCTTCCTGCTTCTCTTCGCATTAAAAAAGCTTTAAATAGGAGTAAGTTTGCCATTCTTAGGGCTATTATTCAGGATTTACGACAGTCTCTCTCGTCTATTGAGTCTGAATTATATACTTTACATCTGTCTCTTAGCAATTCTGGTCATGATTTCTCTTCTTTTGACAAAAGAAATTTCGCATACGTTGCGTTTCAGTCTTCTAGGCATCAAACTAACTTAAATAAGAAATTTAATTATCTTCTTAAAAGTAATAGTCCCCTCTCTCCTTTACTTTGCGACATTTACATGCACTATTTTGAAGAAAAACTCTTCGGTGTATATAAATGTCCTCACTGGTTTAGGTATGTGGATGACACTTTCGTTCTTGTCTCCCCTGATGTCGATTTGTCCAATTTACTTTCTTTGGTCAATTCGATTGACCCATGCATTCAATTCACTTTTGAGGTTGAACAGGATTGCTCTTTGCCTTTCCTTGACGTTCTTGTGAATAAAGAAAAGGATTGTTTCTCAACTACTGTTTTTAGAAAACCATTCTCAGTCTCTTTGCCGCCGCATGCTCTCTCTAACAACGCCCCTCAACAAAAAAATGTCTGCTTTTTACACTTATGTTTATCGTGCCTTACACATTTGTTCTGATTCGTCTAAGCTTTCGAAAGAAATTAATTATTTAAAATCTCTTGCTCTCTCTCGTGGCTATAACCCATCTATCATCGATAAAGCTCTATATAAATTTAAGAATCCTAAACGTTCTGCTCCCAAATTAAACGATCACAGTCTCATCCCAGTTGTTTTACCTTTTTATTCTTCACTCTCTTTTAAAGTTTCTAAAATTCTTTCACCGTTTGGTTTCAAAGTTATTTACAAACCCGTCAATAAAATTAAATTATCTTCTCTTAAGGATCCCATTCCCACCGAAAACCGTTCTGGAATTTATTTAATTCCGTGTTCGTCCTGCAACTTAGGTTATATTGGTCAAACTAGGAGGCGTTTGAAATACAGAATTAATGAGCACCGTCGGAATGTTCGTAATGAAGAGATTACCAAATCTTCTATTGCTTCCCACTGCTGGTCTCAAGGTCATCGTTTTGATTTTTCCAAAACTAACATAATTTCATTTCCTGTCTGTTCCTCCCATTTGGATATTCATGAAGCATTTTACATATTTAAAAATTCGAAAAATCTTGTTACTGATATTTCTTCCACTCCTTTCTTCTCTGATGCTTGGAAATTACTCACGTAACTTAGATTTTCGTTTTAATTTTTGATTTCCTTAGATTGTTATATGTTTAATCTCACTCATTTATTTATTTTCTTGTTTTCTTATACAATTCTACTCACACCAGTAGCTATATTTACTTTCTACTTTATAAAGTTTTTCTTTTCATTTTAAACGATTTTGTGCGTTGCCGCTTTGACTGCAGCACTCGTGCTTACTTTATTCGCCTGATGAAGGGTCGTGTGTTTTTTCGACCCGAAACAATTGTTGCGGGTTTATTATTGCATTTTATGGTGTTTATTCAAAGTTTGTAAGTAATAATTTTTACAACGCCAGTTTTGTGGTGCTTCTTTATTAAACTACAAATATACTCACACTAATCTAGCTAATTTGAGCAATTTATTGAATGATGAAAGTAAAATTTTATCCATGGTTTTAAAAGGAATAAAATGGTGAAATAAAAGGATTGCTGAACAGAAAAAGCATATCGCATATGCAACAACATATTAAGAAAAATAAAATATTACAGTTGGTTTGAAAGAATAAGGAAAGATCCTACTTAGAAAAAGGAAATAAAATGATATTTTGTGTAATTATATCGTCGAGATTTCACTTCATTGTTTTATGTGTGTAATTTTGTTCATTGTTTTAGTTCCGTTTCATTTTTTACATCTTTTTTTATTTTAATTAAGAGAGTTTAAGATTGTTGTTCATGTTTGTTTTCCTCAATTTAATATTTTAAAAATATATCGTATTTTGATATCCTGTTTATTGGAAAAAATATAGTTTAATTCACAGTATATTGTGTTTTTCAAAATTCCCCAAATTGACACAATACATTTGAACTCTTGAAGTTGCAACCCTTCATAACGCAAATAATAGAGAAGTGAAAACAAGATTTGGAACACTATCATGGAAAAAAAAAAAAGAAAAGAGAGAAAAGAACAAGAGAAAATAAGAATAATAAATAATAAAATAAAGCCAAGCAGTGTATTAAACTGGGAGGATTAAAATGTGTTTGTGAGTGTTTTATTTTGAAATTTGTATATGTATTTCATACGTGTGTGTGCATGCATATAATCAAATGTCTGTGGGAGTATGTATGTTAAAAGTGTGTTTTTATGTATTATTATGTATTCGGCTAGTCTTTGATTACGGTTAACAATAATAAATGACCTTTCATGCAACCCTTCATAACGCAAATAATAGAGAAGTGAAAACAAGATTTGGAACACTATCATGGAAAAAAAAAAGAAAAGAGAGAAAAGAACAAGAGAAAATAAGAATAATAAATAATAAAATAAAGCCAAGCAGTGTATTAAACTGGGAGGATTAAAATGTGTATGTGAGTGTTTTATTTTGAAATTTGTATATGTATTTCATACGTGTGTGTGCATGCATATAATCAAATGTCTGTGGGAGTATGTATGTTAAAAGTGTGTTTTTATGTATTATTATGTATTCGGCTAGTCTTTGATTACGGTTAACAATAATAAATGACCTTTATCATGACAACCATAAACTTACAAATGTGCCGATTTTTAATTACACTTTTTTTTTTTTTCCCCCGCAAAATTTTGTTTTGTGCACTTTGTTTCTTTACTTTATTATAAGATTGTATGATTTAGTTAAAATGACTTCATCTTTGAAACTGATGTAATCACTATTGTTGTAACATAGTTGAGCGTTGAATTAAAATATTAATAATTATAAGATTAAAAAAAAAATACTTTTATATACCATGTTTTTAAATTTTCTAGTGAATCATTAATAAAATACACAAGGATAAAAAACAATATTTAAGCACGCAGACTCAGTTCAGTGAAATAATAATAGTGAAAAAAAAATTTGGCTTTAAAAATAAAATATTACTCTTTTTAGAAGAACGTATGTTAGCATCGTAACCTACATTAGCACTTATCAATGTGAATAAGATTTTTAAAGTGATAATGACGTCAATTTTTGTGAGATGCATAATTTAACTTTTTTTTTTTTTTTTTTTTTTTTGACTTTCACGTTGAATTAAATGTATTTATTTTAATGTCGAAAGAAAATGGACTCGTATTATTATTATTATTATTATTATTATTATTATTATTATTATTTTGGCTACAATTAAATTATAACTAATATTTTAATGGCTATTTTATTGCTATTAAGAGCTTATTATTTTCATATTTTAATTACTTAAAAGAGAACTATTCGAAAATCTGACTTCGAAGTATTGTGTTGTCACAGGGTTCTGAGCTACTGTGAAAGTTTAAAATGTAGGGAAGTTCGTTAAAAATAGATTGCAAGATTTGTACCTGACAAACAAACAAACAAGAATCGAAGATAATAAAAACATGGTAAAATATTACATTTTAATTCTTGTAACCTTTTAAAATTTAAGACATCATGATGTAGACGTAACGGTGTAAAAGATACAATTATTTTTTATGAATATCACTTAAACCGATGCTATATGACTTAAAATGGCATGGGAACTAAACAGGAGAGGAGTATTCATTGAAAATATCGACCGCTGGGCAAACGACGACCAACTAGTTTTATAAGATATTAAACTAATTATAAATCTCATCAGAGTTCAGTGTCGACAGTTTCGAGATCGCAATTTCTGGGGAGGAAAATTCAGATACCCTCTTACAGTATGCGAACAATTTTGTAAAAAATAATAATAATAATAATAATAATAATAAAATTTTGTACTAGCACAATATTTACCGATATTTATTTCCCTAATGAAAGAAAACCTTTGTAATTTTGTAAGCAATAGCTGAAGTTTTGAAATACGCAGTCATTTCACGTGCTGTAACTTACTACCAGAATCTAAAATTAATATACAGCAATTGCACATAAAAGATAAATATCTATGAAATTCAAAAGAAACATTTTATTTCTTTTAACTAAATATAAAAGAGTAGTATGAGATTCATGTGTTCACATTTACAAAATCGCAAATCCTGTGAAGTAAGTCCTAGTTTCTTAGTGTACGCCAAACATTGTAAAAAAATACAACTCCATAAAGAATGTCAGGTGCTTGCTATTAAAATTGCCATCTGAGACAGTTATTTTATACTGAACTTCCCTTTGAAAGTGACTATGATTATATTCTCGCTATGGTAGAAACTTTTATATAGTTGAAAAAATTATTGAAGCACACATCCACATCTTTCATTTTTTTTTTTTTTTTTTTTTTTTTTTTTTTAGATTGATCACTAATTTTTATCATCAACGTACTTTTTCATCATACACAGCATAAGACTAAGATTATGATTCGAAAAATATGTTAGTAGTACTGTGATAAGAAAAAGTGAAATTTAATTTTTTTTTTTTTTTTTTTTTTTTAATTTCATTTGTTTGACCTAGAGAGGGGGTCAAAGTTTGAGGCCGTAAATAAATGGTGCCATTTTAATATCATTTTACTCCTAAAGCCATGAGTGACCCATGTCAATTTTTTTAAATACTGATACTACTTGATACTAAGTATATTTTCGCATAAACAGTTTGGTGGGTCACTGATGCCTTTAAAGGCCAAGGTCATTCGAAAATGCAGTTTTCGTTGATGTTTTCCATGTTTTCAGTCTAAATATCTGCCAAGGCCATGAGTGCCCCATAGAAATAATTATGGGGTTAATTAGACACCTTAGTATAGAACATAAAACTATTTAAAATAGCATTGGTTACTCTTGGCTTTAGTAGTTAAATGGTCTCAAAGTTGAAAATTTTCAAAAAAAAACGTCAAATTTGATGGTAAATTACTCTATAAGCCATGAGTCAATAACTATGAGACACAGTTTTAATTATACCCTAGATGGTCTAGTTTTAGACCCAGGTTACAAACCTATGGGGCTTGCAAGATATTTTTAGATACAGTCTATTTTATATCGCCAATGTGTACCTGTTCTATGTAGTACAAAAGACTTGAGACCCAATTTTGCAATGCATTAATGCTTGTTTAAACTTCGCATTTTGCATTACAGAGTCCAGCATCAAACTAATTATAAAATTAAAAAATCACATAGGGGAGACCGGGGCAAGTTGAAATACGAAATAAGTTAAAACATGGAAATAAAAAATAGAATTTTTAAGTTCTTATTTACTGTCAATAAAGGGAAGTACAGATACACAAAACGTACTTTACAATGTAGAAAAAAAAGTGTATGTAAACATCTGTCTATTTTATTAGGATAAAACTGTTTTAGAGTACTGTTTCTTTATTGAGAGTAAAAATTTTCTGACTGATTCAGCTTTTATAGTGTATAGTTGCAGCTTGCTAATCATATGATTTGAAACGCCCACGAGCATAAGTACTGGTAGCATAAACCTCATAAAGTGAAAATTGTGGGCAGGGGCCAGCTGAAAGAAATATAAGGGGGGCAACTTGAAACACCTGTTTCAATTAGCCCCGTGCACAAAAGAAATGAAAAAACACTATAAAATTATTATTATTAACAATAATAATAAAATACCTTAAACTGCAGTGGCTGTATCTTTATTTATGATTTAAAATAATTTTTTCCACCTTGATTTTTTAAAATTTTCCAAGAGATAAGAGCATTAGAATTAAAGGAAAGTTACTGAACAGAATTTTCAGAACAAGTAGATACTGGAAATTGAGTGTTGGTTTCATGTTCTGAGAAAAGCAAGATAAGTGTTCTATGTGGGACAAATCATACAGATGTTTGATAGTACAGGTAAAGTGCCTGTAAAACTGGCAAAGATCAAATTTCTAAAAGGACAAATCAAATCTAAAAATGTTTGTTTTGCCTGGCCCATACAAGATGACATTCGAGACATCAGTTAGGACAATATTTTACAAGTCTTATCACGTCCATTGAATAATAGAGAATTTCTTTACTTTAATTGTGAACTTGAAATTCCCCTCTCTTTTTTGTATTAAATTAATGTAACAACTTTCATAAGCCTTCTGCAACGCCTATTATTATAAACTAATTTATCAACCTCCTTATAGTTATTTTTAAATAAATGTTCATTAAGTGCAAAATTCTACTGTAATTATTTACTATATCTGATACTATTATGACCTTTATTTTGAATATGGTCCATTTAATTATGGTCATTATAATGTAAAAAAATAACCTAAGATACATCTGAAATGTGCATATTGTCATATTATGTAAAACATATATAGGGTGATGAAAACAAGACTGTATACAAAAAAAAAAAAAAAAAAATAAATAAATAAATAAATAAAATAAAATAAAAATAAAAATAAAAATAGCGCATGGGACTAATTGAAACAGGTGTTTCAAGTAGCTTCTACTATATTTGTTTCAGCTGGACCCTGCCCACAATTTTCACTTCACGAGATGTTAAACTACCAGCACTTATACTCGTGGGCGTTTCAAATCATATGATTAGCAAGCTGCAACTATACACTATAATCGCTGAATCAATCAGAAACATTCACTAATGTATGCTACATAAAATGCGACATAATTTAAAAATTTGAATTTTTACTCACATTAAAAAACAATATTTGAAAACATACATCCTCATAAAATCGACAGATGTTTACATACAAATTTTTTTACATTGTAAAGTAGGTTTTGTGTGTCTGTACTTCCCTTTATTGGCAATAGATAAGAACTTAAAAATTGTATATTTTATTTCCATGTTTAGACTTACCCCGTACTTCAACTTGCCCCCCTATGTAATTTTTTAATTTTATATTAATTTTATATTTATTTTGATGCTGGCCTCTGTAATTTAAAATGGGAAGTTTTAAACAAGCATTAATGTATTACAAAATTGGGTCTCAAGCGTTTTATACTACATAGAACAGGTACACACTGGCGATATAAAATAGATTCTATCAAAATAAATCTTGCAAGCAGCATAGGTTTGTAACCTGGGTCTAAAACTAGATCATCTAGGGTATAATTAAAACTGTGTCTCATAGTTATTGACTCATGGCTTACAGAGTAATTTACCATCAAATTTGACCTTTTTTATGAAAATTTTCAACTTTGAGACCGTTTAACTAGTAAAGCCAAGAGTAACCCATGCTATTTTAAATATTTTTAAGTTCTATACTAAGTTGTGTAATTAACCCCATAATTATTTCTATGGGACACTCATGACCTTCGCAGATATTCAGACTGAAAACATGGAAAAAAGCAACGAAAACTGCATTTTCGAATGACCTTGACCTCTAAAGGCATGAGTGACCCACCAAACTGTTTATGCTAAAATATACTTAGTATCAAGTAGTATCCGTATTTAAAAAAAATGACATGGGTCACTCATGGCTTTAGGAGTAAAATGATATTAAAATGGCACCATTTATTTACGGCCTCAAACTTTGACCCCCTCTCTAGGTCAAACAAATGAAATTCAGAAAAAAATTAATTTCACTTTTTCTTATCACAGTACTACTAACATATCCTGAAAGTTTTGGGAAAATTGAAGATGTCAACTATTAAAAGTGTCCAACTTTAAGAAACCTGACTCTTAAATATAACAAATCTTATAAATGATGCATGTTTGACTTCAAGAAATTTGTAAATGGGCTTTTTAATAATACTTTTTATCGTGAAATATACTGGCGACGTTTATCACCAAGATCTTCATCTATAAATATCAATATATTATAATTATTATTCACAAATATAATAAAGTATTTTTCCTAGCAAGCATATTGCAACGAGGAAGGCAATTTTAATATTGAAAAAAATTGTTTGCTTCAAACGCATACATAACCAAATATGTAGTAATTTCATTTGTAAGCTGGGAACTAATTTTAAATTTTTAGTAGCCACACCAAATGAAATATTGATGAAAACAATCACAAATCCTATTTAATTGATAAGTTTAGTAAGGATATGTTAATTCACAATCAAAGTACAGAAATATCTGTTTGGGATGTTGGTGATATTTCCAAAGTAACCTAGCCTTTATGTTTCCTATCGTAATGAATACTATTTTTGCTTAATTTATACTATTTAAAAAATAAATATTTTTTTAATTGCCTTATTTTTAGTAGAGTATAAATCCAATGCACGTTTCAGTTAGAATTCCCAGACAATAGTTAAGAACAAAAAGCTTATATTGGTCCGTAGCAGCGAAAGTAATTAATCTAAACCCTACTGTCTTATATCAAAGTATAAAATAACGAAAACCAAATTAAAATTATTTTCTTAGACAAAAAAGATTCGCGTGTAACATAATTTCGTCATTTCTCTTTATTTCTGAGTTTTTTTAAAACCGCTACATGACAGGTATGTTAAACAATGCTTAGTTTGACATTTTATTTCAATTAATGTTTAAAATATTTTTATTACAAAGAATAAATTTTAAATTGTCCCTTGTACAATTTTTGAAGGTCTCTAAACAAGCAATATTTTCATAATAACATAATGTGGTTATTTTTTATTTATTTATTTATTTTTATTTTTATTTATTTATTTATTTATTGTAAGCCAAGACAACCACTTGAGGAGAATTCTCAGAAATACAGATTTTAAAAATACACAGTAAATAATTTACTTTAAAGTTATCATGTAATTCCTGATATTTATTTTCGAGATTTGTATTGTTCCTTTATAGGTGATTTGACCTCTGAGTAGTAAATACATATAAATGGATTAATTGCATATCTTAGATCATTTCCTTCATTTTAAAAGTCTCCTCTTCTTATTGTCATTTTCAGTTCATAGCCAATATTTAAAAATATGAGATCTCTTTCTATTCCACAATGTACACTTCTTAATCTCATAAAATTAAAAGCATTAGTGAGCGATAAAATTATGATGAAAAAATTTGCAAGTACCTTAATTTCATGCGTATAACACGCAACAATGTATAATGCGCTGATGTAATTTGCATACTATTTTTAAGGAAAAGTATCGTATAATCCGCAAGTAGAACTCCTTTCCATAAAAAAAAAAAAAAAAAAAAAAAAAAAACTCATGTGATACACAAGAACTTGGAAGTACGATTCTTTTCTTTTATGACCCTGCAAAATGCAAATATCACATAAAAATTATTTTAAAAAAAGGTTTAGTGACTTCTTCTTCTTTTTTTTTTTTTTTTTTTTTTTTTTTTATATTATTATTATTATTATTATTTCTAGAAAATTAAAATAATAATTAATATCCAAATATTAGTACCTGTTATAATTACTAGGTTTGTTTTGAAAATAAGGGGGAAAAAAAGGCTAATAAAATGTTCAAAATCTCCACTAAAAGGTATTTTTTCCACGTTTGCGCTGAACATGCCATCTGCTGTTCGTTGAGAAAAATATTAGCACTAAAAAAACTTATTGATATTTTCAAAGTAGTATAGAAAAAAAAACACTCGCAGATAATAAGCAGTGCAGTATAATCCGTATTACAAGAAAAATAAAGTTTTTAAAAACATAGTACGCGGATTATAAGCAGAAAATTATGTTATAGTATATGAGTGTGTGTGTGAAATTTCTAGAAAATTACCAAAATAACATATGTATGTTAAAGAGTTTAATTTAAAATGTTGGAAATAGTATTTTATATATCATTATAGATAGCGCTGAACAACATAATTGTCTATGTAAAAACGCCCAAACTCATTACCTAGTTCATTTTCTCTATATAATTTAAATCCCTTAGTATATTAAACATAATAATTATACTAATTATCTTAGTATATTGCAGATATTTTCATTAAACATAATTATATATTCAAATGGCTGTTATTGATGTTACCATGCATATTATTTGCGTTAATAAACTAAAAGCTAATTTTATTTTTGCTTAAGTAAAAATCTGTTACAGCACACTTGCATTCCTTCACTATCGAGAGGCGTTATAAAAATAAGAAAAGTTTTTTTTTACTTGTTTTTGCAATTCCTATTTTTTTGTTTCGTTGGATAAATATATTTTGTATGCATGTTTTAATGTATAAATGTGCATACGAGAGTGAAACGATAACGCCTAAACTCTTTAATAGATTGACCTGAAAGTTGGTATATATATTATAGGTCATCGTCGCACTCATTGTGTAGATTTTGGTGAGTCTATCATTTATAATAAGAAAGCAATAAGTACAAGACTTTGAATAAACACCATAAATTGCTATCACTTATAGTTTTTTTTTTTTTTTTTTTTTTTTTTTTTAAGGAAACCAAAGAATATTTTTGTATTATTAATTCCTATGGACTCAAGTAGTGCGGTAACATCTAAACGCCTTATTCGATTCAACTAAAAGTTGTTTGGAATGCTATTGCTCACCGTCGCAAGAAACGTATAGATTTTTAAGAATCTATCACATATAGTTTTTTACTGAGATACCAAGAAAAATGTTTTATCCTTATAGGTTCTGGATTTAAATTATTGAAAGTGCGATATCATCTAAACATCTTATTCAATTAAGCTAAAATTTAGTAGGTAGGTTATAGGACACCATCGTACAATTTCCATAGATTTTAATAAGTGCAAGACTAATAGTTCTTTTACTTGGACACAAAGAAAAAATTTTCACTATTATGACGAATGAATTCAAATTATTTGAAGTGAGGAGAAAAGGCCAAATGCTTTATCCGGTTCGTGTTAATACCTGAATAACACTCGCATACCCTATTGTGATTTTTCCACTTGTTTTTTTAACGAAATCTCTTATTTAAATTAACTTAAACAACCATTAATTACTCAATGTTCGGAAAGTCGAGTAATGTTACTCAAATTTTTAGAGTTAAATATTGCTTTTTTTAGGTAAGTTATACGTCGGCGTATACAATTTGCATAGATTTTAACGAGTATAGAACTTATTCTTTTACAGGGACATAAAGAAAAAATATTCATTATTGTGGTGAATGGACTCAAATTATCTGGAATGCAATAGCTTCTAAGTTCTACTTACGGTTACGTGCTACTTCCGAAAGTGCTTTTTCCGAACAGTGCTATTTGCGAACACATCTTACACCTGGCAGCTCACTCCCTCCCCATTTGAAGATATGGAGGTATCGTCCCAGAGAGCACGGCCACTCTTCCCTAATCGATCAAGCGGATTAAGTGCTTTTCTTAAAAGCTGTCAGTAAGAAAAACGATTAAATCGGACTGTGAAAGGCCGTCATTCTCATTTTAATTTGGACCCCCTCTTTCATTCAAGATAAACTGATAACGGAAGTATATGAACAGCTTTTAGGCAATCTCTAATTTTTTGAAGATCTTTTAAATTTCTGCTAGGATTTAAACATGATTACTTCTCGTTGTATTTGCGAATGCTTTTAATTCGTATATGGATGCTTTTAATTCGTGTCAAAATACTGAGTGTGTATGAGAAACACGAGTGTGTATGAGTACATATATACACATATATTGAAAACCTTTTCAAACATTGCATTATATGAAACCAAATATTACATGAAGAACTATAAAAAATGAATAAAGTTGACAAAAAAATGGATAAAAAATTAATAAAATAAAATAAAATAATAAGCAACATGATAGTGAAACATAATAATTCATGTTTTTTTTCAAGGGCATTGAATAATATTTATAATAACAGTTTATATTTACATATATATATATATATATATATATATATATATATATATATATATATAAGAATAATTATAAAGAAAACCTAGTTAAAAAAGTATTTAATAAAATATTCTAAGTAACAAAAAAAAAAAAAAAAACTCATTTTTTTATTAAAAATGTAACTTTTAACAATTTAATTAGGTGTGATTTCTTAATACTATTATTTGGACTTTCAATTAAAAAGTTCATTTAAGTATTCGAACGTTTATCGATGATAATAGAATGGAAGTGTCAGGTTCGATCCCAAGTCGCGTTCGTCAACCAAGCCGTTGGAAGTTTTCCATCATTTTCTTCGAAACTTGCGCAAGTACAGGCTAGGGCCCATTAAGGTTCCCCCATCCCTTCCCAGGACAGCATTTCACGCAGGCGTAAGACACTCGCTTTATCAACCGGCTTTAACACTTTCATAATCAACACGAAGATATTTTTTAACATAAAATATGAATTTTTCTTCTATAAATGATTATATATACATACAGCATATATATTTATATATATATATATTTATTTAAAAACATTTAGCTTCATTTAATAATATATTTTAATTAAAAATTAATTTATTAAAGGCATAATTTTTTAGTAATTAAATTTGTTGAGATTGCTTAATACAATTATTTGAGCGTTTAAATAAAAGTTCTGTTTCAAAATGTTCTTAAACATTAAAAGGTTTTTTACTACCATTGATCTAGAAATAAGAAGCTAATTAAAATTATTTAATTTAAAAGATCTAATTGAAAGACTAGGTTAATTATTAAAAATAAACATTTTAATAATAAAATTTGGTGAGATTGCTTGTATAATAATGTTGGAAATTTTAATTGGGATGCTTACTGTAAAATATTTTTTTTTTTTATAAAAATATTTTTTTTTTTTCAAATAATGTCTATTTAAAAAAAATTTTTAAATTCATTTAATAAAATACTTTAATTGATAATACAATTTAATTATTAAAAATAGAATTTTTTAATTATTGAATTAGTAAGGTTGCTTAATATTAGTGTTTCGGCTTTAAAAGAAAAAATCTATTTCGAAACATTTTTTACTTTCTTCTATATGTAATATAGAGAAAGTATTGGATTCGCGAAAATTTTCGACCTCCGTTTTTTGACGGATCTACACGTTTTGGGATGTCCTGAACACGAATTGATAGTTTTTAAAAAATGTCTGTCTGTGTGTCTGTCTGTCTGTCTGTCTGTCTGTCTGTCTGTGGTTTAGTTTTTTCACCGTATCTCACGAACCAATGAATGAAATTCAACCAAACTTGGTATATAGTTGGACCCTGGCGGGGCATTGTGCTGATTAGATTTTGGGATCAATAGCCCATCAGGTGGCGCTGTGATCGCATTTTATGTAAATTTTTAACATGGCAGTATAGGACAAATTTTCGTATTTTTCACCGTATCTCACGAACTAATGAATGAAATTCAACCAAACTTGGTATATAGTTGGAACCTGACGGGGCATGGTGCTGATTAGATTTGGGGATCAATCGTCCAGCAGGTGGCGCTGTGATCGCAAAATTTCGTATGTCACACCGTATCTCACGAACCGATGAATGAAATTGAACCAAACTTGGTGTATAGTTGGACCCTGACATGTAAAGGGTCTGATTAGATTTTGGGATCAATCGCCCGGCAGATGGCGCTGTCATCGCATTTTATGTAAACTTTTAACATGGCAGCATAGGACAAAATTTCGTATAAATGTACATAATGAGCGTTATTTTAAACTTGTGATTGTAAAATTAATATGAATTATTGATAATAGTAGTAGTTAACTACGAAAAAAATTTTGTGCATGTGGGGGCACCGGTTCCCCCCCTGGGGGGGGGAATTTTCAAGATGGGTATCTTTCGAAAGATCTCGTCAATACCTTTAAAACGAATGGTTGAACTATAAATCTGTGACAATTTGAAACAAAGTTATCGATTTTTTTACTTTTAACAAAAAAAAATCGTATTTTTTTTTTTTTTTTAAAGAAACTTAACCAAACTTGGTATTTAGTTGGTCCCCGACATAAACTGGTCCTGATTACATTTAGGGATCAATAGCTCAACAGGTGGCGCTGTGATCGCATTTTTTCTAAATTTTTAACATGGCAATATAGGACAAAATTTCGTATAAATGTACATAATGAGCGTTATTTTAAACTTGTGATTGTAAAATTAATATCAATTATTGATAATAGTAGTAGTTAACTACGAAAAAAAATTTGTGCATGTGGGGGCACCGGTTCCCCCCCTGGGGGGGAAGTACCCCCCGGGGGGGGGTAAATTTTCAAGATGGGTATCTTTCGAAAGATCTCGTCAATAGCTTTAAAACGAATGGTTGAACTATAAATCTGTGATAATTTAAAACAAAGTTATCGATTTTTTTTACTTTTAACAAAAAAAAAAAAAAAAAAAACAGAAAAAAAATCATATTTTTTTTTTTTAATATTGTTACTGGTTGAATATGTATTACTTTTAACAACAACAAAAAAAAAAAAATTAGAAAAAAATCGTAATTTTTTTTTTTTTTTTTAATATTGTTACTGATTGAATATGTATATAGGAAAATATAGAAGAAAGTCTTGTGGTGGCCACAACATACTAGTTTAATATAAAAAAGGGTCTCCTATTAACGATTATCGAAAAAAGAAATAATTAAAATAATCCTTATAATCTATGTGAGGTATATATTCACAATTTGGTACCTTTATACTGAAAACGATGTAACGCAATTAATATATATTTTTGATGTATACGAAATAACTTTTCCTGTAAAATAAGGGCCCACTAGCGGCCGAGAGAATTTGCCCTGTAAGCTGGTAAACGTTAGGTAACGGGTTCGATCCCAGGTCGCGCTTGTTGGCCGAGTAGTTCGGGGGTTTCTGTGGTTTTCTCTAAAACTTATGTAAATTCGGGCTAGGACCCCTTAGCACTCCCCCTCAGGCCTAGGGCCCTGGTGCAGTCAACTGACCTTACTCCTCTTAATCGAACTGTGCTCTCTGGGACGATACCAGTGTAGTCTATTGTCTGATTCTCGAAAAAGGGGCGAAGGTGAAGGTAACAGGTGTTCCGTTCGGAAAACGCGCGATATTCCTCTTGTTCGATAAAAGCACGTTCGCTGGTAAGCATGTTACAGGTTATTATTGCTAAAGCAGAACGGATGTACATGAGTATAACACTTAAAGATTTTTTACCGGCATACAAAGTAGAATTTTTATACATTGGGTCTATGGATAAAATTATTTTAAGTTTGTTTTAATGATGTTAAATCGTTAAAAATTTAAAATCAATAGATAAATATTTGATAATGCAAGCTTGTTTTTGTAGTTCTTTCACAGGAAAGCACAAAAGATTAAAACTCGAATAAACTACTACGTCAGAAATGCCAAAATAAAAATTTTGCGATGCATACAGCTGTTCCGGTAGCATTAAGCGTACCGTCTTCAGTGCAAAAAGAATTCTGAATCTGGAGAAGTGCTCGTATATATAGGAGAGGAACCGAATTTAGTTCAATCAATAGGATTACAGGAAAGGTGGAGTGTGTGGCCCATAGGAATTTAGGAATGTTAGCTGTGTAAAAAGTTAAGAAAATGTGAACTGAATTTCCAACAATCAGACAAATAGGGAACAGCGAAATCACAATTTACAAGGTTTTTAAAATTTTTATAAATATGAAAAGCTTAAAAAAAAATCGAGATCATGAATTGATCTAGGTCTGCAAATTATTTTAGCAGAATTAAATTTAAAATTATGATTTTCCTCCCAGCAATGTTTAGAAATAGCCTATTTATTGGTTTCTTGTTTGCGGACGTAATTCATATGTTCTTTTAGAAGAAATTTAAGACTACGTTTAGATTGGCCAATATATGATAAACCACACTGACAGGAAATACTATAAATGCCCCAAGAATTATGCATATCAATAGAATCTTTTAACTGAGAAAAGGTGGTTTACTGGAAGGCGAAAATATTATTTTAAAATCATATTGTTTGAGAATTTTAGCTACGGTTTGACTAGATTTAGGAAAATAGGGTAAAACAATACTGATATTAGAAGAGACAGATTTAGTAGACGAAATACGAGGGAGCTGTAATTTGGTTGAACTAAATTCGGTCCCTCTCCTATATATACGAGCACTTCTCCAGATTCAGAATTCTTTTGCACTGAAGACGGTACGCTTAATGCTACCGAAACAGCTGTATGCATCGCAAATTTTTTTATTTTGGCGTTTCTGACGTAGTAGTTTATTCGAGTTTTAATATTCCAACGCTAAGTCTCCTGTTATTAATAAAGTACAAAAGAATTTGGATTTTCGATCACAATATACACAATTTAGGGAAAACACTCAAATACCATATTATGATTTTTCCATTTGTTTTTTTTTTAACGAAATCACTTATTTAAATTAACTTAAACAACTATTAATTACTCAATGTTCGGGAAGTTGAGTGTTGTTACTCTCTAATATTTAGAGTAAAATATAGCTTTAAAAACGAAAAAATATATAAAAAATAGGAAACAAAAATAAAAAAGTTAAATATTATTGTCATGAGGATGTTCATTACAAAAATATTTATAAAAAATAAGATTTAGATTATTTTGCTTATAAACCATGTTATCCAAATATCGTCAGATAACATAGAAAATATCTGAAAGCTTAAGTGATACTAAATTTATTTGAATAAATATATGAACCAAAAGGCTATCAAAATGAGTGTTAATAATTTTTTTCAAATATTTTTCTGAAATCACCTTTCACCTGAATCATACTGTTTTTTTTTTTTTTTTTTTTTTTTTTTTTTTATGAGCTACATTAATTAAAAAAGAAAATATTTCAAAAAAAGAAAAAAGTTAATTATTTTAATTTTCTATTTATGTATAATTAGCTTTAAAAAGTTATTTTAAAGTATTAAGAAATCATATTTCAGACATTGATTTTTTTTTTCCTCTATCCATGATCTTTAAAAAATATATTTTTCATTGTTTGTATAATTACTTAAAAACCTTTTTACGCTTATGGGGTTGAAACACAGCTCACAATTTCTAGAGAATATAATTAAAAAAGAAAAAAAAAACTAACACATCACAATCTTCATAAAAATAAGAATAATTTTTTAGTGTAATGGTTAAGCAATTAATGTATCATTAACAACAAATAATGTTTAAAACAAAGAACATTAATTAAAAACAGGAAAATATTATCATTAATTATTATGTAGAAATATCCTTATGTTTATTTTGAAGATAAAGAAATTTCTTTTAACTGAATAATATATATATGTTCCTTATGCCCGAGATTCATATTATAAGGACGAAAAATACACTTATTAAAACTTCATTTTGCATATTTTATGGGTAAATATTTAAAAATATTTAAAGAAATCAAATTCTTACTAAGTATTTAGTTTTATTTCAATAAACGTAGTTTTTAGTCAATATTTTTATTCATTAAATTAAGATTTACGTAAACCAAACATTTAAAATTTCAAATGCCGGTACTTCTATTACAAAAATTATTAAACATAATAAAATGCCCTTTAATATAGTATAAAACAAACTTTCAGATTACTGTCATTTAATACGTTATAAATATTTCTTTCTTTCTTCTTTTTCTTTTTTTGTAAATATTTAATGTTTTACGAAAATATTTTATATGATACTGCCTGTTATACAAATAGATATTTTACTCGTTAATGCGGAATCAATTTCTCATAAATGTATAGAAGAATGCACAGTGTAGCATGAACCTTTTTTTTTTTTCTATTCATCTATTAGCTACATTCCTTAAACCTTCCAAAAGGGATCATTCGTTTTTATACTAAATAAAATTGTACTTTAAAAAAAATTAAAGACACGCTTTTATTGAAATGTGAACTAAAAAGTACAAAATATCTATCTTTATAGTATTAAAATAAAGTGTAAGAGAAAATCGTGTGAGTGACATACCACAATATTTACATACTTTTAAATTTTTAATAAAATAATTTAGAATTAAACAAAAACCATTTTTAAAAAATCTCCCCTGACTGGGCTCGAACGTTAGATTCGTGGCCCGGAGCTTTACCTCACAACCACAGTGTTCACGTAGGGAAAGTCTTTTTTTACAATATAGATTTTTTGTTTCCTCCCAGAGCGGTTACAAACATACATACAAACATACATACAGGTGAAGCTAATAAAAGCGTGTTAAAATAGTGTGAAATCTGCTGAATATCATCTCGCATGCGCATTGAGCTATTCGTTGACATTGCTGTAGGAGCAAAATTTTAAACAAAGAAAATTTTAATCCTACGTGTTTTTATTACATGATACGTTTATGAATTAAAAAGTAAAAACAACATTTAATAGTCAAATTTAATGGAAAAAATATAGATATTAGGATTTTCCCGTCAATTCAGTTTTTGTTACATTATCCCAGAGAGTTAAAATATCAAATATATGATCAAAACCTTTTATATGATCAAAACTCTCCCCCCCCCCCCAGGCAGACAGTTTAACAAAAAAACACAATTAAGGCTAATATCAAATGTCATGTATATATATATATATATATATATATATATATATATATATATATATATACATATGTATGACAAGATTGTAGTTATAAAAGGGCTTATTTCAAGTAATCTTACTTAAATTATTTTAGAGTGAAAAATATAGAAAAATGTTTTCTTTAAAGATTATGGAGGGAAAATGTTTTGTTTCAACTTTCCTTGTATCGCCAACAAGCGATAAATAGCCGAAAACTGGACATATTCAGTATTTTTATTTTTATTTTATTTATTTATTTTTTTTTTTTTTAGGAGGTTTTTATATGAAATTGACTTTGTCATCGTGTCTTCGTGTCACGCTAGTAAACAATTAAAGTGAATATAAGCCATTCTGTTTGTGGCTCCATTGCTCAGTTGGTTAGAGCGTGGCGTTAATAAAGCGGGTGTCGAGAGTTCGGTCTCCGGAAGGTCCGGCGTGTAAGTTTTTGAGGATAATTAGTAGAAAAGGTGTCAATTCATAATAGAAAATTTTTCGTTGGCTACACAATATCTTAAGAATTTTCGAAGACTTTTCTTTAAGAAGTTTTTTCTTTAGATATTAGAAAACACAAAATATTTTAGATATTAAAAAAGCTCAAAATAAAAAGTTTCAAGTACAAAACACATAAATAAATATTTTTAGAAGTTTCATATATATATTATATATTATAATATGAAGTTGAATCTGTCATCGCGTTTTCTGTCAGGCTAAAAAACAAGACACTTCCACTTAAAAAAAAAAAAAAAATTGTAAGTAATTCATTGTATCTCTATCTCTTAATGGCTCAGTTGGTTAGAGTGTCATGTTAATTTTTCAAATAATTAATAGAAAAGGCTTCAGTTGATAAAAGGAAATATTTCATTGTGTACACAGTATCCTAAATATTTTTGAAGATTTTTAAGTAACTTTTTATCTAGTTGCTAAAAAGCCCAAAATAAAAACTTAAATAATAAATAAATAATTTTTTTAGAAGCTTTTTATTGAAATTGGGTTTCGTTACCGTGTCTTCATTTCACGCTAATAAATAAGGCACCTCAACTTTAAAGTAAATGTCAGCAGTCCTTATAGTCGCTCGTTGGCTCAGTTGGTTAGAGTTTCAAGTTGCTAATACGATGGTGTTGAGTTCCATCCCGAAGGATCGATGCGTTAAATTTTGCAGGTAATTAATAGAAAATGTGTCAATTGATAAAAGAAAATTTTTCATTGTCTACAGAGTATTCTAAGAATTTTTGAAGAGTTTTTTTAAGAAGCTTTTTTCAGATACTAAAAAGCATAAAATAAAAAGTTAAATATATATATATTCTTTTATAAGCTTTTTATTGAAATTGGATTTTTATCATCCTGTCTTTGTTTCATTCTGAAAAAGAAAGCGCCTCCACTTTAATGTAAATTTAAACAACCTTTTTCGTCGCTCGTTAGCGCATTTGGTTAGAGCATCATGGTGATAACGCGATGCCCGTGGGTTCGATCTTCGTAAGCCGGTGTGTTACTTTTTTGCAGATAATTAATAGAAACGATGTAACTGATAAAAGAACATCTTTCATTGTCCACACAGTGTCCTAAGAAATTTCGATAGTTTTTTAAAGAACCTTTTTTTTTTTTTAAATTACTAAACGCACAAAATAAAAATTTCAGTAAAAATATAAATAAAAATTAATTAATAAATAAAAATGTAAATAAATAAATAAATAAATAAAAATAACGCTGAAAGTTTTTTATTATTGTGGAGCCCTAAAAAGCCTAAAATAAAAAATTATTCTTTCAGAGACATGCTATAAAATCACAAAAGTTTCAACAACAAGAAAATTTTAAAGAAAAAAATATATATTTCACTTTTGCAAAACATGAAAAATTTTAAATATTCCAAATATTTTAAAAAGCATTCTTGAACAATATTCCTTTTGTATAAGTATTTGTTAGATTTTTCTAGAATGTTGTATGGTTTTTCTTAACAGTTCTTAGACTTTTAGTTAGAGTGTCATGCTGAAAACGCGATGGTCCCGGATTCGGTCTTTAAAAGACGATATAGTTTTTTTTTTTTTTTTTTTTTTTTTTTTTGCAGATAAATAATCGAAAAAAAAAATGTCAATTGGTAGACGAAAATCGTCCGTTGTCTACAAAATATCCTAAGAAATTTTAATTAGCTTTTTTAAGAAGCTTTTTCCTTTTTTGTAACTAAAAAGCACAAAATAAAATTTAAGTAAAAAATCATTTTTTGAAGTTAGAAGCTTTTCATTATGAATACCTAAAAAGCATAAAATAAAATTTATTCTGGCAAAGACATGCTACAAAGAAATGAAAGTTTCAGCACTAAGAAAGTTTTAGAGAAAAATATTGGTACTTTCCTTTTGCAAGAGATGAAAATTTTTTAATGTTCAAAATATTTTAAAAAGCTTTCGAGACATTTGAAATTTCTGGCTTAACGAATGATTATACAAAAAGCTAATATTTAAGAATATTGGTCTCGAAAGCTTTTTAAAATATTTTGAACATTAAAAATTTTTCCTTTCTTGCAAAAGAAAATACCAATATTTTTCTCTAAAATTTTCTTAGTGCTGAAACTTTCATTTCTTTGTAGCATGTCTTTGCCAGAATAAATTTTATTTTATGCTTTTTAGGGATTCATTATAAAAAGCTTCTAACTTTAAAAAATGATTTTTTACTTAAATTTTATTTTCATTTTTATTTTTTTAACAATTCAGACTCGGCCGATTATTATTCTTTTTTTTCCTCAATATATATGTACATATAAACATACATAACTTCATGAGAAGAGTCTTCTGTATTTTTTTTTTTTTTCAAAATTTTTTGGGTATGCACGTAGGGAGACTTTCTTTGTTAGAGGCCTGAAATGATCACAATTAAAAACTTCACAACACATAAATTGTATGAATGATTATTTTTTATCAATATTTTTTATCAACACAAAATTTGTATGACATGTTTGTTACTATATCATTAATCAAATTTTATATAACTTTAGAAAAGTAATAATTTTTGAACTTATAATTGAATAATTATAATTTCAAAAATTATTACTTTTCTAATTCAATTCAATTTACTTTTCTAATTCTTTTCTCTTTCAATTTTTCTCAAAAGTAAGTTTTGGAAAAAGTGAAAAATTTTAACAATTTTAGAAAAGAAAACTTAATGAAAAATAGTGTTAAGGATGCATTACATATAGATAATAACGGGCATGCTTTCAAATGTCAAACTAAATCCCGATTTTTTCTTTTTATATTCACTTTTCTTTTACTTTTATAACGAAATTTTTGAAAAAATATAACTACTAAAAAGTAAACTATGAGCATCACCAGAATAATAAAAATGTCGATAAATAATTTTATAACAAACGTCTTATCCGATTTTCATGTTAATATGTATATCTTTTAAAAAGTTATTCACATGTGAAGAAGAAAAAAGAAGCAGAAAAACGAATACTGGAGGAAAAATCCAGTTTCAATCTAACACGTGGATAAATGTGCATTTTCACCTATCAGCAATGCATCCTCATGACTATTTTTTATTGAGTTTTCTTTTCCAAAGTTGTTTAAATTTTTCATTCTTTTCAAAGCTTATTTTTGAGAAAAACTGAATAATTATCAGTTTAAAAATCATTACTTATGCTGAAATTAAATAAAATTCAATTAATGATATGATAACGAACATGCTTTCCAAATTTTATGTTTATATGTTTATTTGTTTACATTTATAAGCAAAAGAAGAAAAGGGGAAAAATTTTGTTGCTTTAATTTTGAACACCAGTGTATAATGTCTATGGTATTATCATGATTCAGGAGGTTTTGTTGCTTAAAATTTGTACCATGTCCTATGCTTTCTACGACGCTCTATCTTGGTTTGTTTTCAATAGAAATTTCGCACATTCATAATTCTCTTGGAAGAAAAAGTAACGTAAAGATTTTGAGTTTCTATTATACATATTGATATTTAAACGTAGTGTTGCTACTGTTTTTAAATAATAATTGCTGTTTCATATCTAACAAAAACAAGACAACTCGTTGAAAAAAATATCTAAATATTATGCTACAGTAAGAAAAGTACAATAACTGAAAATAGAAATTTTACTTTTTTCAGTTTATAAAATATTTATGAAAAAGATAAGCAAAGGAAAGCTGAGAATGCAGTTCGAATAAGATTATTTTTAAGAAAGAGCTGAATAAATATTTTTCCTGCATCTTTAGAGTTCGACTCAAATACAGTGGAAGATTGTTCTGGAATTCTGTATCATTTCACTTAGAATAACGATGAAATAGAATTTTAAAGGAAATATTTTCTACAGAAAAATATTTTGTTCGACCCATTTCTTTGCACATTCACAGTAGAAGAAGGATTTTTTAACGGTAAATAAAAAAACATGCAGTAAAATGATGAAATGATGCAGTATAGATTTACTAGAAAAAATTATTTGTTATTTTTACTGCGCTGTATTTCTTATAGTGATATGTATTTTTGTCCTTTGAATCTCTTTTTATAATTTATTTCAGAACAAATTTATATATAGTTTTTTTGTTGTTGTTGTTGTTGTTTGTGTGTTTGTTTGTTTTTCTTATTTTCTTTTACTTTTTCTTTCTATTTATTCCTAATAAATGAAAGTATTATCAAGTTCCATAATTTATAAAGATTTAAATATTTTGCATTTTACTATAGATTTTTGATTAAAATTAGGAAATTCCAAGATGTTAATAGTAATCCTTTCCTCAAAAGTAATTTTAATAACTTCTTATGAGTTTCACGCATCATTTTTCCTTTTTTTATCCCAGCGATTTTCTTTAATATAAATTCTTAAATGCTTAATAATATCAGAAAATTTAATAATGAAAAGCCAATTGCCATGTATGTACTATAATAAGTTTTTAAATACCAATTTTCATTTTTGCATATTTTTAATTTTAATTTTTATCTTTAAGATCTAAAGCATTATAATTATATAATTTACATAGAAACGTGGACTTTTACTTTCTTCCTTAAATGAAGAAACGAATTTCTTTCTTTAAAGGGAAAGTTGACAAGACCAGAATTTGTTTTTGGTTTCTCTGGCACAGCACGCCGTTGCTGTACCGACTGAGCTAACCTGATCGTCTTCTGACCGATTCTACTTAAGGGCCCTCTTCACTCACTACCTTCGGAAGCCGAAGCTAATATTATTCTATGGGGAATTTTTCTTTACAAATAACTTATTACCTAATACATATTTTTAAATTCAGTTTTCACATTCTGAAAATTCCCAGCTGTTAAATTGACAGACCTTTTTTTAAAAAATATATTAGATTTATTTTTTTATATTTTATTTTGAAGCTGCAAGCTACGAATTTTCAATATGTGAATTTTTTTCATTTTGCAATTTCAAAATAAAATATTAAAAATTAAAAAAATACATTTTTAAAAAAGGTCCGTCAATTTAACAGTTGGGAATTTTCTGAATGTGAAAACAGAATTTAAAAATATGTATTAGGTAATAAGTTATTTGTAAAGAAAATTTCCCCGTAGAATAACATAGGCTCGGGCTTCCGGCGACGGTAAGTGAAGAGGGCCGTTAAAACAAAATAGGTCTTTTTTTTTTTTTACTTCTACGAACAAAATCATTATTACGAATAAAACATTTAATCTAGGGTTGGTGTGTAAATAGGGATGGTCAATTCATTCGGTTAACTCATTTAATACAGCTATGCGATGCCCAGAGGATCCAGTTTCGAATACTGCACCGGTTACTTCACACTTTTGTACAAATTAAATTGGCTCATTCATCCAAAAACCTGTAAAATGTATGGTCGAAGTTACCATACTAACTAATATTATCATTTAGTTTTTAAATTATGTAATCATATTTTTTTCATTCTTACAGTTTTAAAATGATTAATAATGGAATAAGAAATAATAAAGGAGAAAAAATCAATTTAACTTTTCGAAACAATATATAAAGGAAAATAGTTTTTGTCTTTGTTACACTTTCTGATATTTTTAAGTATTTGGCGAGTTGGAATCAAGAATGTTGGTTTAATAAATCCTTAACTTTTTACAATTTCCACTTTAAAGAAAAGCATTCCGTATTTTTATTTAAAAGTGTGTTACGTTTTGTCGATGTTATGAAATACTAATTAGGTTTGTAATATTTTTTAATGACAAATTTTAGTTATAATATAAATTTCAAATTATTTAGTGCTTGTTGGTATACATATAATGAAGTTAAAACGTTTGAAAGAGTTAATAAGAATGTAACGTAGATAAACTAAAAATTTGTGGTCACACAAGGCATATAAAAAGTATATCTTCCAGACTATGTACTTTTTAACACAATACATAGAAATTAAATACAAATTTAAATAAAATTACAGAGTTGATAGTTAAACCAAACAATTCAGATATTACAAAAACTTATATTTCAAGACTCTTTTTTTTCTGGTTATAATAAACAAATGCGTAATTTTTATGGCACTATAAAGCTTTAAACATCTTTTCACAAGAAATTATTTCAAAGTATATATATCATGTGTGGCAAGCTTAACGTTATTTTATAAATCATTTGACATTTTAGAAAATGTTTTTCAGTTTTTATTATTTGTAGGAGGAGACTGAAGTTGATGTAAGAGGCTAGTTGGCACTCAGCTTCTATAACCTGACACAGTGGAGGTAGAGTGCTGTCATTTTATTAGCGGAGAGTGTATGTATAGGTACACCATCCACCGTCTGTTTGAAAGAGTCATGAGGGGAACATCTCTGTTTCATCATTTTTCTGTGTAGTAAGTAATTTTCTGTAACTTTTTTTTTTTTTTGGCCGGATTAATCTGTAGATCAGATTGAGGCGCTGCTTATGGAAGTTTTCCAAAGAGTGGTTGACTGTGGTCACATGCATGTAGCATAAAGTTTTCTTTCTGATGTTTGGGAATCTGTGTTATCGATTTTATCTTGGGTATCCTGTAGGCTAGTTGACATAGGTATTTTGGAACATACTCCAGAAGACACACAGCCTATTTTAAGTTCTATCTGCCATTTTTGGAAGAGTTCTACTAGTAGAAAATCGAAGTTTATAAATTCTTTCCCTCTAAAGAAAAGATTTTTTCCCTTCTCCCTTAAAAAAAAAAAAAAAAAAAAAATCGAAAATCCACTTTGTGTGTGTGCGTGTGCGTGTGTGTGTATTTGAATCTAGTCTCCTTACGTGCAATTTCTTCACTGTGCAGTAAATTGGAGTAAAGTTATGTTCTTTAAAAAAAAAAAAAAAAAAAAAAAATCTGCCTGCCCTGCCCCTCCCCCCCCCCCCAGTAGGAAACTGAGAATTTTGCAAAATTCTTAGTGTGTGGCTGGGCTCTAGAACCAACATTCACACTGATATTCGTGACCTGTCCCACACAAAATCGCCACAGCCGTGGTGGCTCAGAGGTGGATGTGCTCTTCCATATGTATAAATGAAAGGATATGTAAAATAACGTTTTACCCTCTCCCCCATGGGGAACGAATTTCTAAATTTCCAAAAATTGTTTTTTAGGTATTTGTACTGTATTAAAAATCTTATAAATATCTGTTTATTTGTTTGAGATACGAAAGATTATGTGAAATCACGCATTTCCCCTATGAAATCAACTTTTGTCTTTTTTCCCCGCCTTAAAGACAGAATTTCTAAAATTCCAGAAATAGGTGTTTAGATATTTGTGTTGACTTTATTTTAAAGCTAAAATCTCATTTTTATCTGTTTTTTTTTTTTTTTTTTTTTTTTTTGAGTTATAAAGGAATATGTGAAATCACGTTTTGCTCCCCCCTCTCCTTCGGAGGAGAAATTTCTAAAATTCCATAATTTCATTTAGGCATTTGTGTTAGCTATATTTCAAAGCAAAAATCTTACGTATATAGACCTCGCAGCATTCCTAAAATTTTACTCACGTTTTATAGTATTGTCACCACTATCGTCAATACAAAAAATTTCTTGAATATTTTTGAAAATTTTATTACAAAAATATTATACACAAAAGTATTATTTTGAAATAGTGGTGACATCATTATAAAATGACAGGAAAATTCGAGAAAAACTGCGAGCCCAGATATCTGTTTTTTTTTTTTTTTTTTTTTTTTTTTTTTTTTTTTTAAGATACAAACGATTATTTGAAATCAAATTTTGCTCATGCGGTTATGCGCCCTCTCCCCCGCCTCCTTGGGTGCCGAATTTTTAAAATTCCAGAAAATGGTTTTTAGGTATTTGTGTTAGATACATTTAAAGCAAAAATTATGCGGGTATCTATATATTTTTTTTCTTTGAGATATAAAGCTCTTTATGAAATAACGGATTTTTTGAAATATTTTTTTCTTTGAGATATAAAGCTTTTTTTAAAATAATTAATTAGGGTTTCCAAACCCTTAAGCGTTAAATTTCATTAAATACGTTTATAGTGAACGCTTACATCCTGAAATAACCAACTGTCCAAACGGCATATTTTCAGCTTTCGCGATTTTGATTCAACGTTCATAGACTAATAAATGGATCAGAGATATTTTACCATTACTTTTAGAGAAAGCATATGAGAAGGCCTTTCCACGCTACAGATAAATAATTTATTCCTTTTAGTAACAAATACAAGCTCTTTTCACAGAACCACAATTTTTCTTTTTTAAGAGTGTTGCCGTTCGAGAGTTATGCTTTTCAAATAAATTATTTTTGAAATAATTCATTTTAAATAAAAGATAAGTGTTAACTTTTTTAGGCTTATTAATAAATATAGGAATATGTATATATATATATATATATACATATATATATATATATATAAAATACTTATTATTATAAAAGGATACATTTATATATAGTGACCAGCGAAGGGGGCAAAGCCACCTAGAATCAAATAAAAAATTAACAGTTTTTCAGATAATGTAATCTGATAATCTCTCAGACTGTACACCTGTTTTCATCTATATATTAATTTGAAACATGTTTTTGTCTGTCTCCACTATATTGAGAGACCTACTTGGTGTAAAAATTTGGTTGAGGTGTCTAAAAACAGGTCTTGGTCTGTAGATGTGCTATGAAAAGAGAAAAATAAAAAAAAAAGTCGAACCCGGGGGGAAACGGATTAAAAACATGTTTACGAGCTTAACTAAGCTCCAAATTACTTCACGGTGAAGAAATTGTACATATGGGGACTAGAGTCGAATATTAAAAAATCAGTATCTGCGAATTTGGAATTTTCGATTTTAAATTGAGAAAAAAGGGGGAAAGTAGATTTGGAGGGGAAGGGAAAGGGGGAATTTAGTTTGAAAGGCAAATCCGTTCTAGACCCACACATGTAGCACCTCATTTTAAAGGTCTTGAAATTTCGTGTCGATTGGGGATGTTTGTATACAGTATAGTGCGACTCCTGGTGGTGAAAAATGGAACTAAGTGATTTTGCTGTAGACCCTATCATGTTACATCTTATTTTAAAGGTCTTGGTATTTCCTGACCGTTGGTGATGTTCGTACGGAACATAGTGTGCCCCCTGGCAGTGGAAAGTTCATCTAAAGCATTTGGCAGTTGACACCACCATGTGACACCTTATTTAAAAGGTCTTGGAAATCCAAGGCGATTGGTGATAGAGGTCTTGAAATTTCATGTCGATTGGGGATGTTCGTATACAATATACTGCACCCCCTGGTGGTTAAAAATGGAACTAGGTGATTTTGCAGTCGACCCTATCATGTTACACCTTATTTTAAAGGTATTGGTATTTTCTTACCGTTGGTGTTGTTCGTATAGAACACGCTGTGCCTCCTGGCGGTGGAAAGTGCAACTAAAGGATTTTGTAGTTGACACCACCAATGACACCTTATTTGAAAAGTCTTGGAAATTCAAGGCGATTGGTGATGTTCGTATACAACATACTGCACCCCCTGGTGGAGGAAAGTAGACATGCGTTCGTAGCATGCATGCCTGCTATACAGTGCAGCAGCCACAGGCAGAGGTAACACGAGTCAGAGGTTCGCTCGGTTCAAGGTTCATTTTTGAGAATTTTTTCATGTTATTAGCGGCCTGTATAAACGCTGCCGCAAGCACCGGGTCAAGAGCCCGAGTTCCGTTCTGTTTGAGGTTTTTTTTTTTTTTTTTGTTACAGATGATTTTTTTTTTTCTTTGTGTGTGTGTTTGTGTGCGATGCTTTCATTTAAAAATAGAAATTCAAACAAAATCGAGTTAAAGATATAAAACCATACAAATTTAAGGTTCATTAAAGGTTATTAACATGGGCCCGGGCATTGCCGGGCGGGTCCGTTTGGTTCCAGGTTAATTTTTAGGAATTTTTTTATAGTATTAGCAGCCCACGTATGCGCTGCCGCAGGCACCGGGGTCTCAAAGCAGAGTTTCATTCAGATCGAGGTATTTTTTGTTGTTGTTGTTGTTGTTGTTGTTGTTACAGCTGATTATTTTTTTCGTGATGCTTTCATTTAAAAACAGAAATTCTAACTAAATCGAGTTAAAAGTATAAAATCATACAAATTTAAGGTTCATTTAAGGTATCGTGGGCCCGGGCAACACCTGGCGGGTTCGTTCGGTTCCAGGTTAAGTTTTGGGAATATTTTTATGTTATTAGCGGCCGGCGTATGCGCTGCCGCAGGCACTGGGGTCACAAGGCAGAATTTCGCTTGGTTCGAGGTTTTTTTTTTTTTTCTCTTGTTTTGTTACAGCTGATTATTTTTTTCGTGATGCTTTCATTTAAAAACAGAAATTCTAACTAAATCGAGTTAAAGGTATAAAATCATACAAATTTAAGGTTCATTTAAGGTATCATGGGCCCGGGCAACACCGGGCGGGTTCATTCGGTTCCAGGTTAATTTTTGGGAATGTTTTTATGTTATTAGCGGCCGGCAAATGCGCTGCCAAAGGCACCAGGGTCACAAGGCAGAATTTCGTTCGGTTCGAGGTAATTTTTTTGTTACAACTAATTATTTTTTCCCGATGTTTAGAAATAAGATAGAAATTCAAACAAAATCGAGTTAAAGATGTAAAACCATACAAATTTAAGGTTCATTTAAGGTTATTATCACGGGCCCGGGAAACGCCAGACGGGTCAGCTAGCATGTAGTCATAGTATTAAACGAAATAGAAAACGAGAGATAGGAACTGTTTATTTGGAGTCAGTTTGACGTCACATTGACTGTACTTTGTAGAAAGTGATGTCATATATAGTATTTCTATTTATAAGCATTTTTCTGACTTTCTTTCTTTTAAGTGAAATGTCGTAAATTATATTAGATGTTTTAACTTGAAATACATTTAAATAATGATGCGATGTTTTTTGAAACATTACGGTGAATAAAATGATCGTCGAATTCGACGGGTTTCAGCCAGTTGTAATAAATTAAGTTTGTGAAAATATAAAATAATCGAATTTTTCAGTTTTCTTTATAATTTCTGAAAGACTAATAATTAATTATAGAAAAATAATTAATTATATACTAACAATTAATTATATAAAATTAAAGTAGAAACACACATGTATTAAAAAAAAATACTGAATATGAGACATTTTTTACGTTAAATACAAGTACTAAATAGATGTCGAATTTAGATTTTTAACACAAATTTAATATTTAAAAAAAGTAAAAAATAATACTCTAAAACAAGAATCTAATATTATTTTGTTAAATTAGTTGTACATTAATATGTGCATTTCTGATTTAAATAATGAGATAAATACTGCATTTAAGTTCGCTTAAAAGCATAGATAGTACAGCTCCAATGTATGAAGAATTACCAAAAATAGTATTTTGTACAGATTTTACGAATTCTTAGATAAAGTACAAATCTTATAAATTATTTAATCCATTTATTAGCTAAATATTTGCGTATAAGCAAGCTAGTTGTCAATAAAATCGAATTTATTTTCAAAATTCTTATGAATCATACCTTTTACACTTTTTATGGCTAATTATAACTACGCATATTCTTCATTACGAATTATTTTGTTTAATTTAATAGTTTAATAATATACGTACTCGAAAATGAAACAGCCTTTTGAGATAATTAAATTTATTTTCTCCGACTACTTATCTATGTAATTATGAACTCAGCACCTCGTTATCTCACGTTTGAATATCAGAAAGATGTTCATTGAACTAAATTGCTGGTAGGATAAGTTAATATACACTTTTATTTATGTTATTTTTTATTTTATTTTTTATTATTATTATTATATAAGGAAATCGTTTATTGGCCGTAAATGTCTTCTGCGTTATCTGGTTTATTTAATCACGCTCAATAAAATTTGGAGGAGGAAATTTAATGATTTAATGAGAGTTTTTTTTTTTTTTTGTTGTTGTTCAACTAATCTATATAATACAAAAATGGTTCACACATTTTTGTAACGATTTTTCAAAGATATACATATATATATGTATACAAGTATAATAATTTTATTTTTTAAGAAGTGCATTTTTAAGATAGGCCATTTGTTGAAGTATAATATTACTTATTGATTTCCAAGATAATAGAGCAATTCTAAAAACATCAAAGTTGATTTTGTTCCACATTTCCTACACAATCTTTCACACTGTAAAACATTTGTGCCACTTTAAACAACAATATTGAGGCAATTTACTTGCCACAACCATGTAGAGAAATGTTACCAGCTGTAACTGCGCAACAAGCTACGGTTACACAATTTCAGCTGGTAGCATTTCTCAACATGGTTGTGGCAAGTAAGCTTCCTCAATATTGTTGTGTATGATGTCTCAATATTTTTTACAGTGGCTGGGTCCATCCAATTTTTTTAGATGCAGTTTATAAAGAGCACGTTTTAGAGCTCCAAATGCATAGTAATCATAGGAGACACGTCAGGGAGCTTGGGTTAGATGCATTTAGAGGGAATAGTAGCTTCATTTTCAGTCCCCCCCCCCCTTTTTTTTTCTTAAAAAAAAACTTGCTGTAGATTTAGAGGTATGATTTATAGCCTTATCCTGAATGAACTGAACCCATTGAAAATTGTTTGAGTAAAGGGACGGGATTTCTTCTTTGAAAATAGGTACTAAAACTTATGTTTATTAGTAAGGCGAGTTAAATTTGACATTCTTTCTACTTTTCCTATTTTAAGTCGTTCATTAGAAATGAACTCAGTAGTAACCATAAAACATTTGGCAAAGCTTCCTTATTTTCTCTGAACCAACATTTTAAGTAAATTTTTCCTCTTTTCCGGTAGTTAATCAATTTCTTTCTATTCAGTTATATAAGTATGTATCCAAGCCTCATCAGTTTAATTTTATCTGTACCCCCGAGATAAAGGAAACCATGTCCGTTTTGTGAAAAGAGTTAGCACCATGTTTTTGATGTGTAAATCTTGTTTTATAAAGAGGCACTAAACACTATATCGAATTACTTTATAAATGATTTTATGAATGATAATTTTCTTTATTAATGACAGTTGTATTTCATTACAACATCATCAGCACCATTCCTAAAAATTGCATTTTTGAGACGCAGTGTCCTATACCTCCGGGGTACCATTTCCATATATTTCCATTTTTTACGTAAAAAAAAAAAAAAGAAATTCATGCAACAATCTGGGTCATGCAGATTTCGGGGTACCATTTCCAAATATTTCCATTTTTTACTTGCCAAAAAATTTTCATGCAACAATCTGCACATAGTCTTACGCTGAGTTTCGGCATTAGGCAATAAACATTTTTTTTTTTTTCGTCGTCATCGTTGTTGTTGTTTGTTTGTTAGTTTGTTTTGATTACCCTTAAATCAAATTTTATAATCTTGTTATAATCTTGACTTTGCGGTAGCTCCCGGGGGGGTTGGATTTTCTTTTAAAACAAGAGATGCGACTTTTCATTTAATACGAGGTATACGTACCTTAGTTACGTATGCATTTTTGCCTTTTTCCCAGTCAAATGTATATTTTGACGTTTCTCTCAATTTAGTTATTATTTATATCATTTATTTTACGCGTATAATTATTTCAACCATGCTTTTCACATTTCTTTTAATAACCGAATAAAAATATGTCTCTTCTGAAAGGCAAAAATACAGCTTCCGATCAATTGTTTATTTTCCAGCGACATTTTAAAGCAAAGAATATTTTTAATGCTGCAGATGATACTTAAATACTATTCCAATTTGATGCCAGTCATGTTTTTATTTCAAAATTTAAAATTAAATTCATGAAGAAATTCAAAATCGTTAAAAAATGTATAAACACCTGAGTAGTTGTTTATGCGTTCAAACGAATGATTTATGTATTTAATTAATATTAATAAATTTTTGTTAAATTTATCTACGTTAAAATGTTGTTTTATTATCATATCAAAATTCTAAAGGGCGAATTATATTCATTAGTTTCAATGGTTTATTATCTTACTTTGCCTCATCTTGAAGCTAAAATCTGACTATATATTAGAAATAGAAACAAATAAGCATTGATTAAACACTAATTTTTAAGTTATTTTTGCATACATTTAAAATAAAGTTATACATCTGAATAATAAATTGTGCTAGCATCTCCATTAATATGCTATTGTTAATTTTATTTTTCGAATAGTGTTATCTGATTATTTTCTTTATATATCGTAACTAAAATATCTGGAACAAAAAAGTTATTTTTACTCTCAGTTTTGAGCTTATTGAATTTTGAATTTTTGTTCACTCACTTTTACAGCTAATCAATTAGTTTTCACCTCTTTATTTTATTTTTTTTATTTTATTTTGTTTTATTTTTTATTTTTTATTTTTATTTATTTATTTATTTATTTATTTATTTATTTTTTTTTTTTTGGGGGGGGGGAGTAGAGTATGCACAGCTGCATCCTGCATATTTAGAGGACAATGAAATGCATGTCAAAATTATAATGAAAATTTGAAAATATAGTTCCACTAATGTTGCTTTAAAGATGAAATTATATTTTTCTTATTTAAATAAATTTTTACTCTTTTAAATAGGAAAAATAAAATATCCTACAGATTCTGAACAATATATCAGTTATTTAATTCCCACAAAATATATCTGTATACTAATTACAACGAAAAATTATTTTTTAAGTGCAAAAAAAAAGTACCTTATAAAATAAGTGATATTGAAAGTTATCAGAAATAAATGATGAACTTAAATTTTAAACAATATTACATTTTGTGTAAGCAGAATATTTATAAAGATGTTCATATTAGAACAATGTTTCTATTCGTTAATACAACTTTTAAACCTCACCCCCTCCCCCATCCAAAAATAGAAAAATACGGTTATAATTTTGCTATAAATATCACGAATTTATTATTTACACGTACTATTGTTATATAAATAAACCCAAATCCAATATATTATTAATAAAGTTACGTTGAAGATTAAAATCGACAGATTTACTAATTTAACTGACATTTTCAATTAAAAAATAAGGTTTTTTTCAATTTCAATAAAAAGAAAATAATAATAATAAAGATTGCTAAGATTGGAAAAATTTCCACACATATTAAAAAAATAAATTGTAAATTTAATTATTTCAAATAATTTGCCCAATATTTTGTTTATGAATTGAGACAATGAGACATTCAACTAAAAGCATTTGATAATATTTTTTTTAATTATGCCTTTCTTTTGTTAATGTATATAATGGAACACAAAAACCGTCTAATAAATTGTTGTTAATTATAAACTTTTCGTTTGCATATCGTGTTAATTTTGTTTACTTGTCTGTGTATCTTTTACAAAATTAAAAAGAAACATAGAATTCTGCAACCTGCTAGTTAATTATTTTGGCATTCAACCACACAGCCCTAAAAAATTATTTAATTATACACTAACTCTTCAACATTCTTCACTTACTCTATAATTAACTTTCAGAATAGATGCTGTGTTTGTTTTAACTAAAAAGAAGAAAAAGCCTTTTTCAAAGTCAAGAATTTTCCAGGTTTTATTTGAATTTTAATACAGTAAAGAAAAAAAGAAAAAAAAAAGAAAAAGGCATTTGTTTTTAAAATGTACACTGTTTCAAATAACGAAAGGATGTATACAATTCAAATGTATATCCTTTGATATAGTATACAAAACTAATTTCTTATAATTATTTTTTCCTTTTCCTTTAAATATATAAAAAGAAAATGTTGGATTCGTGAAAATTTACAAATTTTCAGGTGTTCTGAATATGATTCGACCATTTTTTGAAGTAGTCTGTCTGGATGTTTCCGTATTTATTTTAGCAAAATTTTGTGGACGTTGTATCTCCCAAACCAATGGATAGAATTCAACAAAATTTTATATTTGATTGGATCTTGAGTAAAATCGATACTTATTAGCTTTTGTAATATTTCACCGAACACATTGCTCTACACTGCCATTAGCCAAATTTACGCGCATGTATCTCATTTTCTATAATAGGTAAATACACTAAATTTGGCGTAAAAGACAGATATTATGTAAATCTCTGCCAATTCAAATAGGATGCACGTCGGTCAGTAGTTGACGCTGCTGTATTACAATCCCATACTGTTTAAGGGAAGGCAATATTTCAGTTTCTATGACATTTGAGTGCAAGAAACTTGGTATGTAAAATGAATATTATGTAAAACTATGCTGATTCAGTTCAGTGCATATCGGGCGAAAGGAGCGCTGTTATACTGCAATACTGTTTGTTTACGGGAAGGCTATATCCCAGCTTTGTTATATCAATGTTCTAATCTTGCCATGTAAGATGGATATTATGTAAAATTACTCTGATTCTATTTAGATGCATATAGGTAGACAGGTGTCGTTTTAAAGCCACAATTTAACGTTATTTACAGAAAGGCTAAATCTTAGTTGATAAATACAGTAAACCTTGTCGGTGATATACACATATTATTAAGAAATATGCGGATTCAATTTCGATGTATATCGGTTGATTGGTTTTGCTGCTATAACTTTGTTCGATTTTCGAGATGTTTATATCTCAGCATCTATTAATGAAAAATGCACCAGTTTGCAAATGTAGAATGTTAATTATGAAAAGTTAAGTCGATTGTTTTAAATATGTTAATGGATATATGATGCTATTATATAAAATGATATGGAAGAATGTTTTGTGATGACCACAGCATACTAGTTTCTTAATATTTTCATTATAGAAAATTAAAGATGTATTGCATAATTTGTTATTTATTATGATACATTAGTATTTATAGTAATATCGTACAAATACAGAATAGGGTGTTTTGTTTAGGCAAAAAGGCTCATCTAACAGGTAAGACCTACTATCACAGCTTTTAAACTGTTCAAATTGACTTGAAGTACCAATGCAATAGATTTTAAAAGAAGGATTTTAATATATTCAGTTAATATCACTCCTTTGTATTTTAAATATTACTATATTTAGAATTTTTTTTTAACAGAAATTTTGAAAAAGTGAATAAATAGTATGAAAGCAAAAACCGTCAGAGGTGTTAATTGGTGTACTAAAATATGGATAAAGATATTGAGCAATTAGATAACTCTTGCATAAAATGTCAAACGTTTGCAAAAAATAATTCATAGTTTAAACATTTGGAATGGGAGTTATAGAAGCCTTGAGAAAGAATACAGGTCCATTTAAGAGTAAGTATTTTTTAATGGTTGTTGACTCGTATACTAAATGGTCAGAGGTACAAGTTGTACCAAATACAGAATGTAAAACAACAATGAGTGTATTAAGAAAAATTGTTGCAACCTTTAGCTTTCCTGTACAGCTAATTTCAGATAATGATTCATAATTTACTGTTTATCAGTTTCCAGAATTTTCAAAAGCAAATATCTTTAAACACATTAATTCTTCCATTTCACCCATCTTCGTACAGTCATGTACGAAGATATGTGAAAACAGTTGAAAATTATCTGTAAAAGCAGCTTGACACGAAGATTATGACATTATTCATTTTTCAATTCTTATTGGCAAATCACACAAAGCCTCAAGTAGGTATTCGCAAAGCGCCGGAAGAATTCGTGTTCGGTACATCAATTATAACAACTTTACGTTTAGCACTGCCTTAAAAGTTTAAATTTAGTAAGCCCTTCATAAATTACAATAAAAGTAATAAAACTTTGGAAAAAAGGAAAAGTTGATGTAAGAAAAAGTTATAAAATTGGTAAGTATGCCGATAGATTTTAGTTAGAAGAAATGATGATGTTTAATGTGTAAACGTCACATTAACCAGTGACGTCATAATAAAGAAATAAGTCGTGAAATGAGTCAAAAAGATAAAGCAAACTTTCGTAACTTTCGTATATTGAAAATTGTGATGGTAATTATGCAATATTCACAGAAAATATATCGGTTGAAGCCTATGTTCATAGAGAGCAAAATATTAGTATAAATGATAATTATTGTAGTTTAAATCAATCACAATCTCCTTGAAATATAAAATTAACAGTTATTGTTAATAGTGTAATGTTTCTAATATTCTAAAAATAATGTTTCTGAAAATGTCAAGATTGATCATATAGTTTCTCCAACCGTAATTGATTGTAAAAATTCAGAGACTGTCAAATTACCTGAAGAAGCAGATAAAATAATTATGCAAACTGTAAGACGTAGAAAGCGTCAAAGAAAAATAAATCTCTCGTTTGAACTATGAGGAAAATGTGTGTGATATCTCAAGAATATAACTTTCTGCAACAGCTAGATGACACTACGAATCCAGGAGGAGATCTTTTATGTAATGTATCACGTGACACGCATAGCACGAGAGAGCGGTTTTTGTTAAGTGTATGCTAAACTTTAATATGAATCAGTGGGTGTTACCGCTTTGTATGTGTCGTATAAATGCTGTTATTAATTACATCACTTTTAACTCCGAGCCCAGTAATAAAACTACCCGAATTTAAGGAGTGAAGGGAGCACTTTCCGCTTTAGAAGAGCACTATAATTGTGGAAGAATGACTTGAGTGTACAACAATGAATTATTTACGACTCAACAAACTAGCGAAATATGGCAGCATCAGCAAACAAGTGCTCCAATTGTGATCCATATTAGGACTAAGTAATCTTTGATCCAGAAACCCACCCACCCACCCCAGAATTATAATTTGTGGGAACTTGGAGGTCTTAATGACCACGACATATTTAACCTGCACCAGTTGCCGTTAGTGTACATGACGGACGGTCTTTGGTTGGCTCAAGTATCGAACTCACAATCATCCAATTACGAGACTGGTGCTCTAACGACCAGACTAACGCGGCATTAACGATAAATAATGGGAATATCGTCTTATGTCTGTAAATGAAGCCTCGTCATTAAGTAATATGATTTACACTCTTCAGTAACTTGAGTATATTACAATGAAGTGTGGTTTTTCACTTCAATTTTTTTAACTAATTTAAATGTAATTGCAAGAACATTAAAATACTCATACGGTATCTCTGAACGTCAGATAGGGTACAATTAATGGTTTATTAGAAGATCTGCATTTTTGTACTATCATTACAATTATTTTTGATAGCATTGGGATAATTCATGGAATAACTCTAAATACCTGTAACAACATATTTTATAGAACACGATAAGAGATTAAAAAAAAAATAATTCAACTCATATATTTCCGTGTATCACTTTTATCTTTTTCCATATTAAAAATGATTAAACTCGTATCATTATACTATAGAAAACATATTTAAATTATTTATTTTCCATAAAATCTGTATGGGTATTATATCATATTTAATGTTTTTTAATATGTAAAAAATAAAATAATTATCTAGTGTGGCACTCACACGACCTTCTCTTATCATGCTTTTGAATGCACTTTTGTGTCAGGTGAACTACGTTCTCTTCCTATCCCCGTAGAAATACAATGCATGCATTCATAAATAATTTAAGGCTATTATTAAATTATTATTATTATTATTATTATTTATATATAAAAAGAATTTTCACCCAAACCACTCCATAAAACTTACAAAATTTGGTCAAATATTCTACGAGAATGCATTATATGATCTTTAAAATACTAGATGAAAACTCCATGCAGTTATTCTTTTTTTCTTTATACGGATAACAGATATACGTACATATTAACCGGTTAAAACATGATTTTCGTTTTTAGAGAATTACAAAATGCATAATTATAGAAAAAATCAACTGTGAAAATTAGTCACCAGATAATGTTTTATTTACTATACAAAAATAAAAATGTATTATCAAGTCTAAGTAGTTTTCCAGCACAAGGTAAAATTTAGTAAAGTAATTTTTTCAACTCACAAACACTTTATTTTAAAGTATTTACAATTAATTGTTGCTCATACTGAAAAAAAAAATTCTGTGATTGAAGTTTTACTGTATTTAGCAGGAAGAAGATTTAGGATAACACCATGAATTATGACAAGGCATACTTCTAATTTGTACACAAAATTTAATAAAGGGCGAAGAACAGTTACAGCTAACATACACGTATTATGCAAAAGATTACATTTTAAAGACTGATCTATTTTAACATAAACACAAGTATAGGGGAATTAAACAGATCATTGATTGGACGATACAGTCCACATGTACCTGTATATTTGTGCGACGTCTTTTACCAGATGACCAATTCAGAACACAATGATGATATACACCACAACTCTCAGCCCCTTAGTTTCTTACACTACACCTGATAAGAAACTTTTTAACTCTATTTGGTCTTCTTAAATCCTGTTGGAAAAAAGACATGTTAGAATTTTTAAAATGTGAATGTTCAGGTTTTAGGTCACCATCATTAGTACACTTAAAATTTTTATCACAAGAAGTAGTCGCGTCAATTTCTCTAGACTTTGTAGACATCGTGGATATCGTGTCATTTGGTACCGGATCTGTTACAGCAGTGGGCTTTTCACCAGGTGCTTTTTCTCTTGAATAAGCCTGTTCCTGATCTGGTGTCATGGAAAGCTTCTAGACATAGCTTTTCCATCATATTGTGGATGTAGATTAATGTAATCTGGAACCACAGAAATCTTTGGATATAGGACCTTTTCCTCACTTTCACTAGGACTTGTAGTTTCTTCCACATGTACTTTGGAGCCTACATTTGATAGTTGATTTATGTATCTTTTCCACACATATGGACCTACTTGAATTTTATAATGCAATTAGCCTACTCTAGCAATTATTGTGCCTATATTCTACTTAGCTCCCGATGTGTAATTACGTACAACAACGGTTTGATTTACTTGAAATTCTCCTACTTTTTTGTGTTAAGAGCATTTTGATGTTGCTTATTTTCAACATGATTCTTAACATTTGTAATATGTAAATCTAATTTTGATCTCATATTTCTTTTGAGAAATAATGATGCTGAACTTTCCCCCGTCATAATATTATTCTGCATTATTCTGTATTGAAGCAAAAACTCGTTTAACGTAAACTGTAGATTTCCTGGTTCTGTACTTAGGGACTTTAATCCTTTCTTTATTGTCTGTGCATATCTTTCTGCCTGAACATTGATGATATGGTGCACTTAAGACATGTTTTATACTTTTACTCTGTAGAAAATGTTTGAACTGTTCTGATGTAAATTGTGGCCCATTTTCAGATACACGGGACACAGGATAGCCATATCTGGTAAAATGAGAAGAAAGACAGTTTATGGTATTCTCTGTAGAAAAAAATCAATGTGTATTGTTTGTCAAGGTGTTGTTGGTCATTCTCAGTGACGGTTGTCAATTTTGAAAGGATTTTATGCAAATGGAATAATTATTTGATAATTCCGCAATGCCTTTGTCCATACCTGGCCACCACATAAAACTACATGCCAGTGCTTTCATTTTGACTATGCCAAAATGGCCAAAATATAAATCTTGTAAAACTTTTTGCCTATGAACTGTCGGAATTACAACACAATTTCCTTTTAATATACAGTTATTTAATAAAGAATAATCTTTTTGTTTGTAGCTAAAAAGTAAATAATTTGATATTTATGTGCCTAAAATTAAATGTTGATACATTTCTTTCAATATTGGATCCCGCTTAGAAGTTGCACATAACACTTTTGTACTTTTGTGTTTAAATGTAAAGTACCAATTTGATGAATAAAGAAACCATTAGTGTCATCAGTGTCGCCAATTAAATTTGGTGATATTTTTTCTGGTGATGACGGATCGGACGTCGGCAGCAGTAAGTATTCATAACGTGATGAAAAACATGATAGAGTATCGGCATCTCCGTGCTCTGCAGATTTTTTAACTTTAATATCATATTTGAAAGCTTGTAAGTATAATGTATATCTTTGCATTCTCGCTGCCGAAAGTACAGGAATGCTTTTTGTTGACAAAATATGGAAACTAGGGGTTAGCTATCCGTATACAGGGGGAATCTTCCACCATATAAAAATTGAAAAAAATTCTTTACTACAAACATTATTAATAATGCTTCTTTATCTACCAGACTATACAGCTTTTCTGCGGAAGACAAAGTTCTAGAAAAAAAATCTATGAGTTTTTTGGAGTTATCTGGCATTGTATGCGAAAGTACTTCCGAAATTCCATAAGGAGAAGCATCAGTTTCTAAAATCAGCGGTAATTTAGGATTAAAATGTGCGAGAATCCCATTGGAAGTAATTTCCTGTTTAATTGTATTGAATGAATTCTCCCAATTTTTTGTCCACCGAAAATTTACATTTTTCCGTAATAATTCATTTACAGGATAAGCAATTGTAGATAATTTGGGAACAAATCTAGACTAGTAAGATACTAAGCCTCAGAATGTTTTTACCTGAGTTGCGTTTTTAGGTGTCGGCATTTAAAATAGCAGAAATTTTCTCTTGTGTTTTATGTATGCCATTTTTATTAATTTTATAACCGCAGTAAGTAATTTCATCATTCATGGAAAATGATTTTTCCTTATTTATTTTAAGGTTATATTCACATAACCGTTTTAGCACTTATTTTAATCGCTCCAAATGTATTTCATCAGTTTCCCCTGAGTTGCATATATCAATGATAAAAGCTGAAATACATTCTATCCCTTTTATAATTTGCTCTATAATTCTCTGCCATATTGCTGGCGAACTGGCAATTCCGTATGATAGTCGCGTAAATTGAATCCCTTGAAATCCCTTAGGAGTGTTAATTGTAAGCAATTATTGTGAATTTTTCTCTACCGGTAAATGCAAGAATGCTTGATTCAAATCGATTTCTGTAAAATATACTCCACCCTCTAAAGTTGCTAACATATCCTCAATTTTCGGTAATGGGTATTTGTCAACCTTTACAAATGTAGTTACTTACTGTGACATTCAAATCACCGCACCAGCGAATTTTCTCATTTGGTTTTACCACAGGAATAATGGGAGTCGCTCCAGTACTAGTACTAACAGGTTTTAGTATCCCTTTATTATCTAATCTGTCTAATTCTTCATTTATTGCATTCCGTAATGTATAATGTAACTGTTCACGCTTTACAAAATATGGCTGTTGAGCCTTTCTCTAAATGTAATTCAGCTTTAACATTTTTCATTTCAGAAACATTATTTGTATGGAAACTCATTCAGCAAGTTTTTTAAATTTTTCGTAATTGTTACTTTATTTACAAGAATAATTTGTAAATTAGTTGGGAATTTATTAAATGCAATTAAACAATCCCTACATAGCAATAAAGGAAAATTGTCCTTTTTTACTAAATGTAACTTAACATTGCCAGTTTTATTTTTGTAAGATAATTTACTCTGAAAAATACCTCGGGTTGGAAAATTTCTCCTGTAGCTGTTTTTAATTGTACATCGGCGGTAAACATTTTATGTTAGGGAAATAATCTCCGAAAACGATTTATCGGTACAGCGGAGATAGTCGATCCCGTATCTAACTCCATTTCTCCTTTAGCACTATTTTCTATCAAAACCCAAATTTCTATAGGTTTAGTGTCTTCCGACTGTAATGACAAAATGTCTAGAGTATCAATAACATTTACACTTTTCATTTGAATAACATTGTTTTGTGCGTTCCCACACACCTTACTCGAATGCCCACGTTTATTATAAAAATTGCAAACTGCATTAATAAATTTACAAACATTTGCCAAATGAGAACTATTTTCCCACCAGTAACAATGAATTTTACTTTTATTTGCACTCGCAGTTTTATTCGCGTTTTGTTTACTTACATTATTTTGAGAATAATTTTGCTTCGGTTTCTTATTAACAGAAAGTTTATTCAAATTTAAATTTTTATTTTGTAATTCTACCATACCATTTTCAGAAGTTTGCATTGTTACGGCCTGTTCTACGGCTTTCTCAAAAGTTAAATCCTCAACCTGCGCCATTAATTTGCCCTGAATTGTTTCCTTTTTAATCCGCGTAAAAACTGTTTTGACAAATTTTCTGACAGGGTGTCACCCGTAAATGCACAATATGCTGTAAATTTCTTTAAACGAACTCTGAAATCTTGAACTGATTGATTTTCCATTGAAAACATTCTCTAAATTTAGTTCTTTCAGTAATTTTGTTTGGGGGCATTGCACAAATGTTTCATTAAAACATGCACTATTTCCGAATATGCTTTTAATTCTGGAAGGTGTGGAAAAAGTAAATTTGTCAGTAAATTATATAATTTCGGTCCGAGAAAAGAAATGATCGCGGAGATCCTTTTTCCATCCTTAACGAAAAAAGAATAATATGTTTCTTTAATCTGCGATCGTAAGTATCAAAAGATTCAACAGAATCATTAAATTCTCCAAAATTTTGGAACATTTTAAATTTAAATATAAGTTTATTCTAATAATATGAACAATCAAATAAAAGAAACGAAACGAAAAACAAAGAATAAATGTATAAATTCCTTTTTCTTTTTTTCTGGAAAATAAAGAAGCAATTGATCGTAGTCTAATGATTAAAAATGATGCCAAATCGCACTTTCCCCAGATATCATACACAAACTTACAACGCTGCCGTCACCTAGTTATCCGGTGGGGGATTCATCTGAAGCAGTGGTCGGTAACCTCATTTTTGAACAAAGCCAAATGTCAACAATACAACGATTAAAATATGTTTTGGGAGCTAAAAATTTTTAACATAATTTATATTGGCTCATTTATTCTTATTAACATAATCAGAGTATTCCTAAGTCGACATTTGCTAAAATCTCAAGGGGTAAAAAAATCTGCGTGTGGCTCGCAAGCCGCAGGTTGCCGACCATTGATCTGAAGTAATAAATTTTCCCTTTATGAGAAATTCAGATTTGTGAATAAACTAATATCAAGAAAATATTTCTTGCTGCACCATCCAGAAAAGCATAGACTAGAAATTCTCGATATTTTCGTCTATCCAGGTTATGTTTTTGCCTCATACGCATAGGTCGTGTAACTACATTTCCAATTTAAGCATTCAGAAATAACTACTGATTCGTTCTAGATGAAGGCGCTATACTTTTTTTCTCAGTGAAATTTAGTGTTTTCAGAATTTTAATCTGATATTTTACTCTTCATTATTTCGTAATAGTTTTACTTTTAAGGGAATGTACAAAAGACAATTTGGTTTTTTGGTTCTCAGAGAGAAACATTCTACAATTGCACTAATTCTGACGTATATCTACGAAAAAGGAAAACCACTACTGACTATTTGAATCTAGACTCTGCTTTTTGGATATTTCGTACATAAACCTATTAATTTCACACAAGTATAGAAAAGTTGCAGTGCAATATACAGAGCCTGATTAACGCAAGGGCAAACGGGGCAGTTGGCCCGGGCCCCCACTTTCCCAAATCATACTTTTGTAAAATATTATTTTTAAGATATTATTTTTAAAAGTTTGTGCTTAATTCATGAAGGTAAATGAAAGTTCTAAGGTGAACAATATCAGCCATCTGCCGCAGAACAATTCAGCATGTGAGAGAAAAGAATGAAATAAAAAAGTAACTGCTACTGATTTTGCTACAGTAAATTTCATTTTATACATCCAAAAGTGAATTATGAATTAAGGTTCTTGCAAATTTGAAAGAGTTAAATGTATTCATAAACATAAATAATATCTTTTATTTATTAAAACAACATTTTTACATATTAAATTATAAGTATAAATATGGGTTTTTGACAAAATATTCTGACCTGCTGTTAAACCTTCAAAAATTATCGCACGTCAAAAACTTACCAACCGAGATATGATAACTATGCATTAACTGTGTTAAAAATTAGATATTTTTATATTTAAGTAAAGAGAAAAAATTTGTTGTGAAATAGAAGGGGGTTTCTAAAGGAGAATCTGCACCGGGGCTCGCTGTGAGGTCAGTCGGGCTCTGGCAATATACTTTTCGATTGATAAGCCTCATAAATATAACCCCTAGCTTTTTCTTACAATGACTTCAAATCTATATATTTCTAGTAAATTCAAAAAGAATTTAAATTTATTTGGGTAAATAAAAGAAAAGGAGAATTTTTAGAGCTTTCATACATAAAACTTTCTGGAACCTTAATACTGATATTTTATGTATTTCATAAAAAATAGAAAACACTCTCGTTTTTTTGCCTCGATATCGAATTCTTGGAAACTTCTATTATAAAGAACGTCGTTTTTATGTATCTGTAAGAAAACAGAGAGTATTATTCTACTATTTCACTCACAAATGATAATGTATTGAACTTTTTCTTAAAAAATCTTTTATCATTGCGTATGTATGTAAAATGAATAACGTGTTTAGATTATTTTGGCGAAAAAAGAAAACTCTGTGACACTTGTCCCATAATTTTCAGTATTTTGCTACAAATGCAGAAAAGAATAATCTGATGTGCACACCGCATGACTTCCTTATATAACAATAGGAATGTACATATTGCTATGAAAACATTGAGAGTTTTGTGTGAGGTAACCGATTCGTAAATAAACAGGCAGTTTCCAGTGCACGAACATTCCTTAAAAAAAAATAAAGAAAGAAAGAAAAAAACTGCTACTCCACCCAAAAAAGTCATGATAGTACGATTATACATACCACCGAGGCAAATATAGTATTTTTTTTTTCAGGTATAGTACTCCACGGCTTATTATAGAATCTCTCATTAGCAAATATACAGCTTAGAGTACAATGAAAATGCTTCGAGTATGATTCGGCCCAGTTTGTGTCTTAAAGAATTACTTTCTACACGTTCCTAGCATTTCTACACTAGCATGTTGACAACTTTTTTTTTTTTTTTAATCAATATCATTACAAGCTCTATCTATGGGCTGAATATTCATTAAATGAAGTGCATTCGATGACTAGAACCTACTTCTATCTTAAAAATGAATTTTTACTCACTAAAATGTCGACAATTTTTGCAACAATAACATTACAGGCTCTATCTACGGGCTCAATATTCATTAAATAACATGCATTCGTCGACTAGAACCTGTTTATGCCTTTAAGAATTACTTTCTATACGTAAAAATGTCGACAACGTTCATAACATTAACATTACGGATTTTATCTACGGGCTGAATATTCATTAAATAAAATGCATTCGTCGACTAAAACCTCCTTATGTCTTTAAGTATAACTTTTTACCCGCAAAAATGTCTTCAACTTTCATAACAATATCATTACTGGCTCCATCATTAGCTTGTTTTTAAATCTCTATGATGGTAGGTCATATATAATAGCCAAAACCTTTATATTTTTGGTCGTTATGAATATAATTTTCCTAAATATCGTCGAAATAGAAAATTACAGAAAGTCCAAAAAGGGAGGTGCACACAACTATATGTTATAACAAACCTATATACCAATTTGCAACGTTCTACGTCCAAAGGTTTTTGAGCTACGCGAGATACACGCACACACGCATACTTACATACAGACATCACGGAAATTCGTGTAAAGTTGTTGATATCTCTGAAACGTGAGCTCGTATTAAAACTAAAGTTGCAGGTGTACAACTGGACATCATGACAGTCACACATATAAATTTTCAATATTCTGCGATCCTTCGTTTTTGAGCTATGCGAAATACAAAATCCATTTCACAAATCGGGATTACTATACTTCCTTATACTTCGTATAATATGAAGTAGAAATAGACTTTATCTTAGTGGCGAATCTAGTCCAGATGAAGTAACATAAAAATATATTTGCCAGAAAAAAAAAATTTTAATTTATTTATTTTAAACTCAAAAATGTATAATAAACGTTTGACGTAAGATTAAAATGATTATAATGCAACCAAATTTAATTAATTTTTAATTATATGTGATATATTTTAATTTTTAAAATAATTAATCTATTGAATACTGACTTTCCTTCATCATTAGACATATACAAGAGGAAAAAATAAAAGAATAAAGAACTTGCTTTAAAACGCTGTCTTTTTTGAGAGAAAACATGCATCTTTTCACATTTTCTTTGCACGTCAGGCAAAAAAAAAAAAAATGCAGTGTTAAGAAAGATGAAAAAAGATGCATTTATAATGTATCCCCTTAATAAATGTTTTCCTAGGATTTTGACAGATTATTTTTCACTGAACTAAACATTCTTACACTTGTACGTTCTTTTCCACAAGAAATCTTCTATTAATTCTGTCACCTGATATTGCTTATTTATTTACTTATTTTTTATGCTTTGTATCATTTATCATATGCTCATATCAAAAAAGCACGTCAAATGTTTCCATTCAGAATAAATACAATAAAATTTTATTGCGTGTTTAAAAAAAAAACTTTTTTTTTTGTTCCAAACTGTCAGAAACTTTCCATTTCATTTAAAATGCTCTTATGTCTTTTTACACACGTTGGTTTATGTAATTTTTTTCTGATATACATTTCTAGAAATAATTTATTAAGTCAGTTAAAACAGTTCTCTGTATTCTGCTCTTGAGGATGCTATAATAGTAGGTTTCAAATGAAGAAAAAACTATCTATCAGATGAAAATAATTTTATTTATTTTAATTATCTAGCGCAAAATTTATAAATCAGTGATGTTATTGCTCTAGGGTATTTATAACTGTTTACTTGACTTATCTGGTTCAAATGACCATTTAATTGGACAGTTTCGAAAATATTCGCCGAATAAAGTATTCATCGATTAGAAACTGCCTGTTTATATATATGTACCAAGGATTTTTCTTTAACAATATCTATCGCGGGCTTTGAGCGCAGCGACCGAATCCAGAAATTCCGTAACGGAAAAAACCTAACACAGTTCGGCAGACTTCGGCAGACAGTTAGTTCGGCAGACTTCGGCAGACTTCGGCACTTCAAAACGTAATTTCACAAAATCATTCATTTCTCAAACAAAAAAACAGATATCCGTAAAATTTTTCCTTTAAAATATAGCTAATAGAAATGTCTAAAAATCGGTTTCTGGAATTTTTGAAATTCGGTCCCCAAGGCGGGCAAAACGTGATTTCGCATAATCCTATATATCTCAAACAAAAAAAAATAGATAAACGTGAAATTTTTGCTTTAAAATATAGCTAATGCAACTATCTAAAAACCAATTTCTGGAATTTTAGAAATTCAGCCCCCAGGTGGGGCAGCAACGGGGGGGGGGGGGGGGGCTATGGAGCAAAAACAAATATAGGCTGTTCAAAATTGGTACAGATAGGTTTTAAAGGCCTGCAAATCGAATGAGGATATTTTCGATTGTGTAAAGTTATTAGGAGGGGCGAGAAGGGGAAGAGGGGAGGGGGGCAAAAAACTAAAAATAGTGTCAGATCGTTCAAAATTGGTACATAGAGGATTTCGATACTTACAAATCGATTGCGGATGATTTTGAATTTGTAAAATTATTAGGAGGGGCGGGTAGGGGGGTGGGGCGGTAAGGGGGTCTATGGGGCAAAAACAAATAGAAATACAGTTAGGCCGTTCAAAATTGGTACAGATAGGTTTAAGAGGCCTGCATGTCGAATGGGGATATTTTCGATTGTGTAAAGTTATTAGGAGGGGCGAGAAGGGGGGAGGGGAGAGGGGGGGCAAAAAAATAAAAATAGTGTCAGATTGTTCAAAATTGGTACATAGAGGTTTTCGATACTTACAAATCGATTGCGGGTGATTTTGAATTTGTAAAATTATTAGGAGGGGCGGGTAGGGGGGTGGGGCGGTAAGGGGGGCTATGGGGCAAAAACAATTAGAAATACAGTTAGGCCGTTCAAAATTGGTACAGATATATTTAAGAGGCCTGCAAGTCGAATGGGGATATTTTCGATTGTGTAAAGTTATTAGGTGGGGCGAGAAGGGGGGAGGGGAGGGGGGGCAAAAAAATAAAAATAGTGTCAGATCGTTCAAAATTGGTACATAGAGGTTTTCGATACTTACAAATCGATTGCGGATGATTTTGAATTTGTAAAATTATTAGGAGGGGCGGGTAGGGGGGTAGGGCGGTAGGGGGGGCTATGGAGCAAAAACAATTAGAAATACAGTTAGGCCGTTCAAAATTGGTACAGATAGGTTTAAGAGTCCTGCAAGTCGAATGGAGACATTTTTGAAAGTGTAAAGTTATTAGGAGGGGCGATAAGGGGGGGAGGGGAGAGGGGGGGCAAAAAAATAAAAATACAGTTAGATCGTTCAAAATTGGTATATAGAGGTTTTCGATACTTACAAATCGATTGCGGATATTTTCGAATTTGTAAAATTATTAGGAGGGGCGGTAAGGGGGGACTATGGGCAAAAACAAATAGAAATACAGTTAGCAGGCCATTGAAAATTGGTACAGATAGGTTTTAGAGGCCTGCAAATCGAATGGGGATATTTTTGAAAGTGTAAAGTTATTAGAAGGGCCGGGGAGGGAAGGGGGACAGAGGGGCAAAAAAATATAGTTAGATCATTCAAATTTGGTACATCGAGGTTTTCGATACCTACAAATCGATTGCGGATATTTTTGAATTTTTAAAATTATTGGGAGGGGCGGGAAAGGGGGAGGGAGCAGAAGGGTAAAAAATAAAATAAATAAATAATTATAATTGCATAAGTTGATAAAAAATGCTATGCAATAGCTTTACCGCGGCAGTCCCCGAGTGCCACACGTATTTTTTTTTTTTTTTTTTTTTTTTTTATCTTTTCTGCTATGCTTTTTATTTTTCAAATGTACCAATTTGGGAATGGAAAATGAACGGATACAGTTTACATGTTTTTTTCGAATGCGTTTTTGTAATCTGATATTTTTTCCATCAAGTTTTAAAAAAAAGAAGAAAAAAAAATCAACATTTGCGAATATAGAATTTGATTAAAAAATAAAATAAAAAAAATTATTAATTTCAATTCATTAATCACTCGTTTACTTGTAGATGTAGTGATTTTAAATCACTTGTATTAGAATAATTTATTTTATTTTAAACTCACGTTTAAAAAAAATGCATTTATGGACTTTTTATTACATAGTTTATTTAAACACAGTTACAATGTCTTAAATTTATCTTTCTGTATTTCTATATTTTGTTGGAATTTTTTTTTTCTTTTTATTCAACTATTAAATGAGCCGAAATTTAAAATAAGTCATATAAATTAGAAGTTGTAACTTAGACTATTTAATCGTAATAAAATCTATTCTTATATTCTAACCAACTTATTTCCCTTCCTACAGAATATTTCTTAAATATCTAGCCTATAACAGTTTACCCTAATTTAAAAATAAAGACATTGCGCTAACGCCATTCTTGGCAATATATAGGTTGCTATTTTGCCAATGCTTAAATTAAATGAAGTGAAGAGTGCAAGCTGATAATGTTCTGAAAGATTGTGTTGTTTAAAAGGGAGAAAACATGTCTTTACTGTTATTGTGCGCGAGCATCGAAAACCTGCTCTGTATATAGTTAGTGCGGTGTTTATAACTCTCAATTCTCATCCTTGAGTGTATCATGAAAAGCTTGTTTGCAGCACTCGTGCCAACTTTGTTAGCTTCACGAAGGGTCATATCTTCTTTCGACACGAAAGTATTGTTGGGAATTCTTGCATTTTATGGTGTTTAGTTAAAGTTTTGTACTTATTCCTTTTTAACGCCAGTTCTGTAGTACTTTCTCATAAAAATATGCGTTGTAGCTAATTTCATTTTAGTGCAATTACTCTAGTTTCACCAGCATTTTTCAGTTTAAATTTCTGTCTGCAAATTTAAAGAAAGGAGTGCAAAATCACACTTACAAGGAAAGTTTCCATAGGTGCATACACAACAAATTTGAATATATATATATATATATGCAGAATACTTTCCTCATGAGGTTATATATGTTTAAAAAAAAAAAAAATCCGTCGGAATCACTATATATTTTACGTAATATTTATATATATATATATATATATATATATTACACATATATATATTTATATATGTATATATATATATATATATATATATATATGTATTGAAAATATCCGATTCTTCGCCATTTATCGTTCGTTGGCGTTGGCGACACAATGAAAACTGATGCAAAACGGTTTTTTGACAAATACATATTACAGAAAAACATTTTCCGCGCTCTTCATACTAAATTAGTTTAATAATGTTTACTATAAATAAATATATTTTTATAACTACAATTTTGTGACATATATTTATAAGTAAACCTAACGATCAAATTATACAATCTTTAGTTTAACTTGAAATACTTAAACTATGATTAAGTTTTACTTGAGCTTTAAATATTTTGGCTTAAAGTAAAACAGTACACACATTTATTTATATTGCGTATTAAATTAAAAAGCAACGTACATAACACATTGGAAATGAGACATTGGAAAATGGAAATCATTTATCAGTGCGCTTTTTTGTATTTTCGATGAATACCGATTAAACAATCTGTAATTTAGATCAAAATTTAAGTTAACCCTTTGCCCAGAACATGTTTTCATCATGCTTATCGGGAACATCGGTCTCACAGACCGCTATTTTTCGAAAAAGGTACTGAATGTATTTAGCGAAAATTCCTGGCGATAAATTGTGAATTCTTACAGCCATAACTTTCTCAATCATGACGTATTATAGGGACGACAGGGTTGACTGGATTTAATGCCGCATTAGTACTGCGCAATGGGTAATTGGCGACGATCTGAGACGCACCCCTAAGGATGGTCCGGAGACATACCATCATAATATTGATCCTCCCCCGCTTAGGTGACCCCCAGAGCTATCATTTGGTATATTATATGATTGAATCATCTGGTTTCTGAAATTATTCTTTTTTAATATGATTATAGTGACCAGATTAGAGTAATTTTATAAATACGAAGCATTAAAATTATTAAAAAAATGTAATTAAGGCGATAATTTTTTAATTCTAAATAACCACACTAATAAAAAGTTATAAATAAACAATTTCTTATTATTTTTCGAACTGCAGGAAATGAGTCTGCGCTCGGATTCGAAGAAATTTTGTCACCCTGTTTCGACTATTGAGTTACAATCGGTAACAAAAGTCTCCGAACACTAGGAAAAATTCCTATGTAAAAAAAGTACACTTAATACAGTTTTGTTAAATAAATCCTTATCGAATCGTGTTCTTTGTCAGTCTAGAAACAGGATTTATTTCACAAAACTGTATTAAGTGTACTTTTTTTACATAGGAAATTTTGCTAGTGTTTGGAGACTTTCGTTACCGACTGTACTAAGAAAAGCAATCAAACTTAAAAAACAAAACTTTTAGAAAGAATTTGCAATAATTGACATTTCTACGTAATGTGTCTGTTAGTGCTCAAAAATTGAGATTCCTAATATTCTCATAACATTTTACATGTATTTTTTCAACATTAAGGGGATTGCCCATTGCGCAGCACTAGTGCGACGTAAAATCCATCCAACCAAACATCCAACCGTCAACACTAAGCGGCTCCGGGCCCTGCTCACTTTTCCAACCCCAAAGGGTAGCTTCCTTGTTTGAACAGATTTTACGTTGTACTAGTGCCACGCTGTGAACAATTGGCAACGATCCAGGACTCATTAGGGTTGTTCTGAGATATGCCATCCTCTACAGGTTGAGTGTATTTTACGTCGCACTAGTGTTGCAGTTAGATAGACTTGGCGTCTTCAACATTTATCCCCAAACGTGCCGGTACTCTATTCTAGGAATATGCATCCGCAAGTCCCTACACTAAGCCTAACCTTCAGCTGTCTCCGAGACCGATGTTCCGGTATAAGGGTTAATAAAAATCATTTTAAACTTTAATTTAAGTCTTAAATTTCAGTATTGATACACACATTAATATTGAAAATATACACATTTTTTATTACAATTTACCTTTTATTACACTGGTTAGATAAAATTTATCAAAACATTTTTTAACTCTACGTATCAAATTAATTTAAATAAGTCTAACTTAAAAAAATACAATTGTATAACTGCAATTTTGAACCATATACCTTTTGTTAATTTATTCAAACTTTAAACCAAATGTTAATGGTAAATATAAAGAATTAAAATTTTTAAACTCTTAATGTATTTAAATAATAATTATATATTGGGGAGGGGGTAGTAAAACATGTCTTTGGATTAGCAAAAATGCATAAAAATATTTTTGTGTATGATCATACGCTTTGATATTGAAAGATGCTTCATTAGAAGATGTAATTTTATCCTTTCACCCTCCCCAACAAAAAAGCTTTCAATTTCTTATTTTCTCCACGAGAAGATGCATTTTCTATTTGTTTCTCCCAATGATACATTTCACGTCTTTTTTTTTTTTTTTTTTTTTGTATATATATATATATATTTAAATTTCCTTGGACACTTTTTAAACTGCGCCATGATTTTCCGGAATTCACATTATGCCAGTAATTTACAACCTTCTTTTTATAGTATCATGTTATACATATATTTTTTATTTTGGTGTTTCACATCTTTAAGAGGCAAATCTATAGTGTACTCATTTTCATCGAAATTTGTAATCTTTCTTTAGACGAAGGATATGCATCACCTATGAAGGAATGCCTTCAAATTTTGCATAACTCAAACTTTTTTTTTATATTTCAATAATCTGGTTTTTTAATTTAATTTTCTTGTAATATTTGTCAAGCCTACATTTTTTTCTATGCATTGTTTATACATCCTTCAAACAACATTGTACAAGTTAATTTCCAAAGACATTGTCTTCCATAAAAAATTTAAATAAATTTAATTTTTTTAATTGTAAATTCCGCCGAAAATTTTAACTGATCTTGTTTTACCTATGTAAGTATTATCTCTATTTTTTTCTCACAATATTCTGAGTACAAGCTTTAAGGAGACCTTCTTTGTTAGTATTCTTTTATACTAGCTTTTATCCAGTAATTATTTTACTTTAAATTTGATCTGCAGCGTTCTTTGAAAAATTGTTTTTTTTTTTTTTGGATTATCGTATATCGTACACTTGGATATAGTGATCTACTTTGCTTTTTACAAATGTAAAAAGTTTCGTGTTGTTTTCTTCGTAATAATATATTTGAACTATCTTAAACCATTACAGCAGAATTGTCTGACTGCGGGTTATCTAATTTATTCATTTTATTTAAGTCAAACTAAGCTTTGTTATTATGTATTCAGACAATCATAAAAATTTGCCTTAATAACTGTTTTAATAATATTGAAAGAGATAAATCCATATTAACCCTTATACCGGAACATCGGTCTGAGAGACCGCTAAAGGTTAGGCTTAGTGTAGGGACTTGCGGATGCTTATTCCTAGAATAGAGTACCGGCACGTTTGGGGATAAATGTTGAAGACGCCAAGTCTATCTAACTGCAACACTAGTGCGACGTAAAATACACTCAACCTGTAGAGGATGGCATATCTCAGAACAACCCTAATGAGTCCTGGATCGTTGCCAATTGTTCACAGCGTGGCACTAGTACAACGTAAAATCTGTTCAAACAAGGAAGCTACCCTTTGGGGTTGGAAAAGTGAGCAGGGCCCGGAGCCGCTTAGTGTTGACGGTTGGATGGTTGGTTGGATGGATTTTACGTCGCACTAGTGCTGCGCAATGGGCAATCCCCTTAATGTTGAAAAAAGACATGTAAAATGTTATGAGAATATTAGGAATCTCAATTTTTGAGCGCTAACAGACACATTACGTAGAAATGTCAATTATTGCAAATTCTTTCTATAAGTTTTGTTTTTTAAGTTTGATTGCTTTTCTTAGTACAGTCGGTAACGAAAGTCTCCGAACACTAGCAAAAATTCCTATGTAAAAAAAGTACACTTAATACAGTTTTGTGAAATAAATCCTGTTTCTAGACTGACAAAGAACATGATTCGATAAGGATTTATTTAACAAAACTGTATTAAGTGTACTTTTTTTACATAGGAATTTTTCCTAGTGTTCGGAGACTTTTGTTACCGATTGTAACTCAATAGTCGAAACAGGGTGACAAAATTTCTTCGATTCCGAGCGCAGACTCATTTCCTGCAGTTCGAAAAATAATAAGAAATTGTTTATTTATAACTTTTTATTAGTGTGGTTATTTAGAATTCAAAAATTAACGCCTTAATTACATTCTTTTAATAATTTTAATGCTTCGTATTTTTAAAATTACTCTAAACTGGTCACTATAATCATATTAAAAAAGAATAATTTCAGAAACCAGATGATTTAATCATAGAATATACCAAATTATAGCTCTGGGGGTCACCTAAGCGGGGGAGGATCAATATTATGATGGTATGTCTCCGGACCATCCTTAGGGGTGCGTCCCAGATCGTCGCCAATTACCCATTGGGCAGTACTAATGCGGCATTAAATCCAGTCAACCATATGATACCCTGTCGTCCCTATAATACGTCATGATTGAGAAAGTTATGGCTGTAAGAATTCACAATTTATCGCCACGAAATTTCGCTAAATACATTCAGTACGTTTTTCTAAAAATAGCGGTCTGTGAGACCGATGTTCCCGACAAGCATGATGAAAACATGTTCCCGGCAAAGGGTTAAATACGTCTTACACACAGACTTTGCGACTTAAGAGAAGATTAATCATATATTATGTATATCAAATATCCCTTCGCAAAGGTATTGGTGACTGTAGAATAAAAAAGTCGTAAAGTCTGGAAACACTGCTTATACAGTCGAAAACTCAGAGAAATCCATTTTCAGAAGCAAGCGCCAAATTCTTCTTGTGACCATCAGTAGCTCGAACGTTTCCTGATTTCTTAGTCCTTCGACTACTACTGGATATATACATCACAGTAAGATTTCAAAAATTACTAGTTTAATAAATATTGCAAATGAACTCAGCTGAAATTGTTCAAATTGGAGAACAGGATGAGTTTTCCTTATGTAATGTGTTGTAAAATAATTCTCGGTTCAGTGGTATTTGAAAATCTAAGAAAAAAAGGAACAAAATCGAGAGGCCGGATTTCTTTAAGCAAGAGAATGAAAAAGGGAAAACGATGCATTGTTCCTTTTGAAATTTAATGATTATAATAAAATAAAAGATCTATTTACACTTTAAATTACATTATATACAAAAAGGAAATACTTAAAAGAACATAGTTCCGAATCTAATCAACTCTCATAGAGAGAGATCGAAAAATTCCATCTTCGAACGCAGTCGAAGAATCAAATCTAAAAACTAAAACTTACTGGCTGTTGCCAAAATCTAAAACAAAACATTTAAGTTCTTCTGTTTTCTTTCAGTGGCGACGCAGCGCCGTCTAAAGGGGATTGATTTTACTACACAACTCCCCGCCGTGAACTCTTACAGAGTTCACAAATCAAAAATCTCGTTAAATCAGAAATAAATCTCAAATTTGAACAACTTCTGATAATCATAAATTGTTCAAATTTCTAAGTATTCAATTAGTACTAAATCACATAATCATTTTTTTTTTCAAAATACCAACAGTTATCTAATATTAAATAGAAATGTAAACAATATTTACTAAAGTACTAGAACTAAATCAATAAAAGATCAAATCAAAATATTAAATTGAAATATCAATATTAAACATATGCAAACACATTATTATTTAAGCAATTAACTCTTAGTTATCAACTATAAACAAAGTTATCAAATATAAGTAAATTTAAATATAAAGATAATAACACATGCAAAATTTTAATATTTTCAATAATCAAATAAAATTCACTAAATTATTCAAAAAAGGATATCAAATATTCTGAAAATTAAAGAAAAAGTGTTCATTAAAATGAAGGTTTTGAAAGTTCAAATTTTTCTCAAAAGTTTGTTATTTTATCAGTTCGTAGCATTAAAGTTTTTAGTTAAGTCAATTCCAGAGGGTATAAATGCTGAGCAGTTCGTTTTAAAACACCATTGGCTGTCTTAACCTCATAAGATCGGATGTTGTGATCTCTGCCGACGATTGTTTTCTGGATTATACCAAGTTTCCACAGAAGTTTGTTTTTTGAATCATCACCAATTAACACTACATCTCCTACTTTCAGTTCAGGTTGTGCAGTAGGATTCTTTAAAGTATGTGCTGTTTTTAAATCCAACAGGTATTGACTTTTCCACCTATTCCACAACTGCTTTAACAAGAGTGATTGGTATCTTTTACGTCTTAAGGCAGATATTTTGTTTGAAGCACCTTCAATGTCAGCAAAATTCACTGGGTAGGTGATTTCTTTACCAAAATTTAAAAAGTGCATAGGAGTTAAGGGGTTCGGTTCTCCAGATTCACTATACACGTAAGTTAAGGGGCGTAAGTTGAGCACTGTTTCAACTTCTATAAGGAGAGTAGACATTTCATCATAATTCAAGAGGGCTTTGCCAATGACTTTACGCAGACAGTCTTTGACGGATCTAACTAATCGTTCGTAGAACCCGCCCCACCAGGGGGCCCTTTCTATTATATTTTTCCATATGATTCTTTCATTTGCAAAAAACTATAAAAGTGAATCGTCAGAAAGAATTTTATACAAATTTTCTAGCTCTTGTTTCGAACGTTTGAACGTTTTGGCGTTATCCGAATATATAACTTTACAGTTTCCTTTTCTCGCTAAGAAACGTCTGAAGGCCAACAAAAAAGAATCAGTTGACATGTCGTGTACAAGTTCTAAGTGTAACGCTCTGGTTACTGCACAACACTATATAAGATTTTTCAATTTCTTTATCATTTTTAACGTAGAGAGGCCCAGCAAAGTCAATGCCACATATGGAGAAAGGGGGCGACTCTGTTATTCTGTCACGAGGTAGTGGAGCAGTGATCTGATCTGTTGGTCTGGAAAGGTATTTCTTACATATAATACACTTATTCAGGACACTTTTAACTAACTGGCGACCTTTGGGAATCCAGTATTTAGACCGCATTTTTGACAATGTTCCAGATACTCCTCCATGCATTATTTTTTCATGTTCATTTTTTATAATCAAGGTAGTCAACCACGACTGTTTGGGGAGAATGATGGGATGTTTTTCTTCTAGCTGTAAATCACTAAACTCTAATCTCCCGCCGAGCCGCATCATTTTTTCATCATCTAGATAAGGAGTTAAGTTGTTAAGGGGAGAATTTTTATCAATAATTTCTTCATTTATTAGCGAGTGAAATTCATTTTTAAAATAGAACTTTTGTTCATTCGATATCAAATGTTTCTCAGCTTCTATTAGTTCTTCGGCTGTCAATGTACTGTTAAGTTGTGGAATTTTTTTGATCCTCTTAATAAATCTTTTTACCCAAGCTGTAACTTTGATTAATTTTTTTAAACTGCTGTATTTTCTGATATCAATGGGGTTTTCTAGTTGTTCTGTCATGCAATTGAAAAGGAGTGTTTCCTTTATCTTTTTTCTATATTCTAAGCTTTCTACATCTAGCTTTTGTTTATCATCAGGCTTAGGCCAAAGTTCGGGGGGTGAACTGAGCCATTCAGGCCCATTTAACCACAATCTATCGTTAATTAATTTTATGATCTTTGCACCTCTGGATACAAGGTCGGCAGGATTAGACGAACCGGGACAGTGCCTCCAATTTGAAGGAGATGTCAATTCACGAATATCTTGTACGCTATTCTGCACAAACGGCTTAAACTTTTCTGGAGAGCCTCTAATCCAAAAAAAGGCGATCATTGAGTCTGTCCAGTAAAACGTGGGTATATCTAATTTCACAGCTCTCAAAATATTATGACCTAGTTTAGCTGCCAACAATGCAGCTGTGAGTTCAAGTTTAGGTAGCGTGAGATTTTCAAAGGCGCTACTCTATTTTTGGAAGCAACGAATATCGTTTTGCATTTTTCATTCGAGATTTCTTTAATTCTAAAATAGGCAACAGTGCCAAATGCTTTGATACTGGCATCTGAGAAAACATGTAGTTGCAAATCACCGATGTTAAATTCTGTAAAATCGGAAAAATAATATCTCGGCACAGAAAATTTAGAAAGATGAGTTACTTCATTACACCAGTCTTTCCATATTTTTTTTTTCAAATCTTCAGGTAATGTGTCATCCCAATCAAGACCAGTCTTCCAGATCATTTGCATAAGGCATTTAACTCTTAAAGTGTAGGGCCCTAGGAAACCGATAGGGTCATAAATTTTGCCTAGTACTTGTAAAACAAACCTTTTAGTATTTATCTGTTTAGAAACGAGGTTTATTAAATCCCTACAATCAAAATAGAGAGTGTCTTTCAAGTTATTCCACCCTAAACCCAAAACTTTATTAGGGGGATCATTTTCTTTAAATATTTTAGAATCCTTGCTAATAACATTTTTTTGTACCCAAAGTTCATGTAATGGTGTCGAATTTGTATGAAATTTGTGAAGTTGCATACTCGCGTCTTTAAAGATACTAATTGAGTCTAGACTTGTAGTTAAAGCCTTCTCTACTGATGGGTGGCTTCCTATTATGTCATCTACATAAATGTTTTCATTTAAAAATCTAACAGTCTCCTTATGTGTGTCGGTAAAATTTTTCAAATGATGTTTTATCGTCGCAGCTAATAGGAAAGGACTACAATTAAGTCCAAACAAAACTCTAGTGAATCTAAAAATCTGAAGGGGAGAGGTGCCTTCGTGAGGACTTTCTGTAAACAAAAATCGTGTTACGTCTCTATCTTCCTCGTCTATCAAAATTTGTAAAAAAGCTTGTTTCATGTCCGCAGTAAAGGCTACGGGATGAAATCTAAATCTAAACAAAATGTCAAAAATATCTTCATAAAGATTAGGTCCAATATGTAGACAATTATTAAGAGAAAGATTACTGTAATCATGTGAAGACGCATCAAACACGATTCGTAATTTACTTGTTGTACGATCTGTTTTTATTACCGCTCTATGTGGTAAATAAAAGGTTGTAGAATTTTCCTCCAAATCCGTAACGGGTTCTATAATCCCCTCTCTCAAATAATCCTGTAAAACATTGTTGTATTCAAAAAATGAATTTGGGTTTCTACAAAATTTGTACTTAAGTCTCGAAAATCTGTTTTCAGCGATTTCAAAATTATTTCGTAATTGTGATTTACTAATTTTCCAAGGGAATTTAACTTTATATCGTTTATTTTCATACTTAATTTCCGATTCAAAATTTTTCATAATTTTATTTTCGGAAAGGTCAAATTTTTCTTTCGGATTAATAAGACCCGAATTTTCCAAATTCCAAAAATTTTCTATTTGTTTTGACAACAAATTTTCTTCTACTATGATACTCATGGTTAATGATTCAAGAGAATCGCTTTTAATTCCCTGTAAAACCCAACCGAACACAGTTTTTACTGCTACTAAATTTTTATTAATGCGTCTAATATTACCTAACAAAATATCATAATAATAATCGACTCCTATCAAAAGTGTAATGCTTTCTTTACTATTAGGTATATCAGCTAATTCTAAATTCTGAAAATTATCATTTTTCGTGATTTTTTCCAATTCAGGGGGAGGGTGAATGAACGATCCAGAAATTTCATCCGTAACTAACGCTTCAATTTGAATATTATGGTCAGAGTTATTTTTATTCACGAGTTTTAATTTAACTATGCCATAGGTTTTTTCTATCGGTGTTATACTTCCAAATGTGTATACCCTCAATTTTTCATTTTTAATCACTTTTAAATTTAGTTCATTAGCAATAGAACGACATAAAAATGTTCTACTAGAAGCTGAATCGAGAAGCAAACGGATCGTTTTCTCTTTCGTTTTATTTTTAATATTTACGGAACAAGTTTGTAACAAAATTTTATTTTCCTGATTAATAGAAGAAACAGTAGAAACTATTTCCTGTATGGATTCTGAACCGGAAGGAACATTTATTTTTTCCTGAGGTTTATGTTTAGATTTGTAACACAGAGTTATATTATGTTTATAACCACATATTCTGCATTTAATGTCGCTATGGCATTCTGCGATACGGTGTTTTTGTTCCAAACACAAAAAACAACGGCCCTGAGATTTCAAAATATTCTTCTTCTTTTCAATATCGAATACGGAACAAGTTTCTGACGCGTGATTCTTTTTACAAAAAATGCATCTCATCTGTTTATTTCCCACTGCAGTAGTTATTAATTCATGCGCAGACGATAATCTGCCGCCGTCTCGATTACCCAATTTGTTACTTTTTATTTGTTCGTTTGTTTTATTTTTTGTAGATAATGTTTTTTCTCGCGAAATTATTTCCGTTTGTATGAAATCTAATAGCTCTTGAATTTTAATTCCATGTAAGTTAGATGCGTGTTTTCTATTGAATTCTAAATTTAAATCGGACGGTAGTGACTTTAGAATTACTGCGATTAACATAGCACTATAATTATTTTCATCAAATTCTAACGAGGATAATGATCTAATATTTATCTCGATTTCTTCATGTAATTTTTTTAATCTAAAAATATCTGTGGATTTATAAACGGGTGCTAAATTTAACAAATTGTTCATGTGGTGGTTAATTATCATATCGCGTGGTCCGAATCTTTGTTTAAGAATTTCTACGGCTTTGTCATAATTTTGTTCCGAAATCTCTAACCCATGTATGGAATTTAAAGCTGTCGAAGTTAAATAACTTTTTAAATAATTAAATTTTTCTACCTTTGACAAAGCTTCATTGTCATAAATAGTAACTTGAAAAGTATTCCAAAAACTCATAAATTGGGACAATTCACCGCCAAATCTTTGAATGATTAATTTCGGGAGTTTAACGAATTTGTTATTCTCACTTAACGGTGTACTTCTATTCTGTAATGTACTTGAAACATTTGAATTTACACCACTATTTTCGACTGAATTTACTTTTATTTTCTTTTTTGCTCTAAAAATAGCGTTCGCGATTTTGTCTTGGTATTCATAACACACGTTTTTTTCATTTTCATATTCCGTTAAAGTAATTATTTTTTCTATTTCTCTATCGGCTTCCTGTAGAAGCCCATTTTTTATAGTTAGTTGATTAAGAGTTTCCTCTAAATCTTCAACATTTAAATGATATTCTTTTATATTTAATTCTATACTATTCACCAACTTCGTAACGCTGGATCGAATAATTTTTCGATTAATTTTGTGTTTGTCATCCATTGTAAATTTCCATAAATATTTCTTACCTTGAGCAGTCTTCGCTCTTTAAGAGCTAATCCAATATTATGAAAGACAAAAGGGGATTTTAATACCTAATCGAATTAAATACAAGCATCGTTTCTTTCAAAAACAACATTCTCTTCCGGCACTGATGCACCAAAATGTAAAATAATTCTCGGTTCAGTGGTATTTGAAAATCTAAGAAAAAAAGGAACAAAATCGAGAGGCCGGATTTCTTTAAGCAAGAGAATGAAAAAGGGACAACGATGCATTATTCCTTTTGAAATTTAATGATTATAATAAAATAAAAGATCTATTTACACTTTAAATTACATTATATACAAAAAGGAAATACTTAAAAGAACATAGTTCCGAATCTAATCAACTCTCATAGTGAGAGATCGAAAAATTCCATCTTCAAACGCAGTCGAAGAATCAAATCTAAAAACTAAAACTTACTGGCTGTTGCCAAAATCTAAAACAAAACATTTAAGTTCTTCTGTTTTCTTTCAGTGGCGACGCAGCGCCGTCTAAAGGGGATTGATTTTACTACAGTGTTGTCATCAAGATAGCTCATGATTTTTTAAGAGCCTATAAATTACATTAAAATTTTAGGAAAAATCACAAGAAGGATTTTTTTTTTTTTTTTAATCAAATATTAGCCTGTTAACGAATTAATTTTGCAAAATATATTTTGATGAATATTTCAATACTAAATTGATATAGACAACTAAAAGTAAAATATATTAAATTTAAACAATTCTTCTGATAGTTTTAAATTAGAAGCCATCCTCATTTGAGAACGTTTAGTGTTTTAGCGAAAAAACTTCCAAGATAACAAATAAATTTCCTATTATTTGCTAGCAAAGACCTCGATAGTGAAGTATTATAATATATATTATTATTCAACTTGATTTAAATTGGTATATCTGCGCAATAAACAAAGTTAAGGGAAGGGTGGGCAAAATGGGGTACTTAAGGTTATTCTGGCCAATAACTCTGTGACAAATAGAAATAAATGCAATAAGTAATGTGTTTTTCAATTTTAAAATCTTAACGGTTATTCTGCAGTATTGGAATTTGAAATACACCGCATATTTTATGATCTGCATATCAATATATTCAAAGCTACAAACTTCTCCATTTTGCCCTGCGGGATAGGGGGTACCTCTCAACTTAACAAACCTTACTGACACAGTTCATATGCAAACCTGCCATCGTCCTCATAAACACCGGCGCACAAGTCATGAGCCCATTTATTATATTCACTGCAATTGATCATCCTTCTCCTTGCGCTGATCTTGAATATATTTCGTGACAGCACAAGCATGCAACATCTACATCGCCTGGATCACTGTCTGACGATATGTCGTAGGAACGCGACTCCTCTTGGCTTATGAACTGTCCGACACCCGATTTGTTTGCCATTTGACCTTTTAACCATTACCTTTTGACCCCACCTCGAGATACCCCGTTTTGTCCTACAAGCAGCCATGCAAAACAACTAGGCATACATAATAAATCACACTAAATGTAGTTCTACTTTTTCATGCAATTCACTTACAAAACATCCCTTTTAGCTATTACAAACTTTCATGTTCGTATCTGTAATCTAACCTAACAATTAAAGTATCCAAACACCTCACTTACCTTATATCAGGCTTATAAAAAAGTACATAAATCTTGAGAGCGTATCTGTCTGCGACTCTGCAAGCAGTATCTCACGTGGAAATAAATATCAGATACGGCTCGCACAACCTATAGCAATGACATACAGATGACAGCATTGTATAAGCGGGGTTATCAAAAAAACAGTTCTGCCCTAACACCCCATTTTGCCCACCCTTCCCCTATATGCGATGAATAAAAAATCGTAAAATAACTATCCAAATTATGTAATTATAATTAATATCAGACGCATAAAACTTTGATAGAGTACTTAGATTGACGCTAAATACTGTCGTTAAGAAACAGAAATCGTTCAAAGAAACCACAAAAAATATACGTGCTATTTTATTAGCTTTCCTCAAATGAGGACGCTGGGCGTTAACGTATTTCTACTCCTTTTATAATTCAGTAATTTGCATTCTACCTCTCATATTGTATATATAAAAACTGAATCAGTATAATCTTTTCTCAGATACCAGTTTTGGTACAATTCTGATACCAATTAATTTGACATATAGTCTTTCCGTACAACTGAAATACTGCTTCAAAGTATCAACCTCTGCCTGCCGGTATGCGCTTGATATGAAACATTATAGTTTTTCATAATATTCATATCACATACCAAAATTTGTACTTTTATATGTTACATAAAATGAAATATTGCTTAGCTTTTAACGAGTTCAAATCGAAGAATAGCAGCATTACCCTTTGGTCAACATGCACGTAATTGGAATCAACTTAGAAATTTATCATGACCCTAATACATATCAAGTTTCAAAACTTTTACACTACATAAGCTTAGATACAGCCCTCCCTGAATTAAGGGAAATATCATCATACAGTTGTTCAACGATAAGGTGAAGCATAAGTCGCGCAACCCAGAGTGCAAATGCACAGCAAAAAATAAAAACGAATTAAGGAATTTGGAATCACGAGAGTGGCAACACTGGTTTTTCTTCTTCGGGCACTTAATTCTTTCTCTGTAATGGTTTATGTGATGGAAGGTCAAAGGTCAAAAATGCTGAATATTCGCCAAATTTTTATTGTAGTTATTTATTTTTACCCAAACTCTGAATACAAAGTTCAAAATGAATTTCAAACCTAATTTCTGGCGTGCCGGTTCCAAATAAGTCAACAATAAAGCATCTGGTGGATAAACTGAATGATGTAGTGAATGTAGCCGATAAACAGCGATCGGGTGCTCTGCTGAAGGCGACAGCGCTGGTTGAGCAATAAGTTGTGCGCGCATGTCTCCTCTTAGGTATTTTTAAAATTTCTTGCAAATTCTTTATGCTTTTGTACGTGTTTCAATAGGACAATTTTACTCGTTATTTTTTATTTTATTATTTTTTTTTTATGAACTAAGTTGCATAACTTATGCCGCACCCTGTACAAGATTGAATTTCATTCACCTTTTCGCAAGATTCTAACCAAATGTGGTAACACACAGAAGCACAAACAGGCATTTTTGTGTCAAATATTCACGTTCGGAACGTATCATATCATATCAATCTAACGAAAATTGGAGGTCAAGTTCAAGAATTCATTTCTTTCTACTTGTGTATACATAAAAGGATGTAGAATGAATTCTAATTATAGCTTTGCATGATTTCGAAAAACAAATTTAAAGATATATGATGACATAACGTGTAATGATTCCAACAATTATTATAATAAAAATCTTGAAACCTGTATCGTATAGATTGTAAATAATATGGGAAATTTAAAATTTATAAAGTTCGTTCTTAAAATATTTAATTTGTCTGAAGAATTTTGCAAAACTTCAGATTATTTATTACCAATCAAATATGATTACGTGCTATTTTTTAAAGATTATTACAAAATCGTTTTAAAGATTAATCTTTTGATTCTCCATTAAAGCATAAAGATTTCGATTGCTTTTTTACACTGTATACTTATCTATAATTGTTCTTATAGATAAGGATACAAGAAACTTTATGACATGTCTCTTTTGCTATTTTCATTTTATATGATTTACTTGTAACAAATATTTCGAATAAATAACCGTAAAAATACTTTTAAAGCTAAACAAAATGCATGAAGAAGATATGCCCTTATAATAGCTAGTTCAAGATCTCCAACTTAAAAAAAAAAAATCAATAACTATGCGATTACAACATCATACCATTAAAAGCATTTTGAAGAGGAGATATTCCGCTTCAGTTGCAGAATTCGGTATCTTCGATTGCATCATGATGTATCGATAAAAAACATCGACGGAATAGTTTTTTGCACATTTATTTAGATAGTATTTCGAAAAACAAAAGATATAAAGAAATGACCCACAATTTCTGAAAATATACTTCGTTCTCTTTTTTTTTTTTTTTTTTTTTTTTTTTTTGAGAAAGAATGCATTTAGAACATTACTATTGGCATCTAAGAACCCATATAGAAGTTATTTAAAAAAAACTTAATAGTAGTGGTTTTATTTTATTTTTATACTATCAAAGAAAGAAAAAACTGTAATTTAAAGAAAAAAAAAATATATATATATAAGGAAAAATCTGGAGTGATTGCACTCGACTTTCTGAACATTAAGCAATTAACGGTTGTATAAATACATTAAAGTAAGAGAAGTCATTAAATAAACAAAAGAGAAAATTACATTAGCGTTTTCGAGTATTTTTCTCCATCTAATATGTTTTTTAATTTAATTGTACTTGATTGCAAATAATTTGATCCCATAGATAATAATGACAAAGAAATTTTCGTTGTGTCTATGTAAAAATCTGTATGTAAATATATACCTATACTTCCCCGAAATCAATACAGTTTGTGCGACGGTACTTTAAAATAGGTGTACAAATTTTCAGCTCAATCGAATAAGGCATTTAGACGCTATCACACTTTAAATACTTTGAACCCATAAACCATTATAAGGAATTTTTGTTCGGCGCCTGTGGAAAAAAAAAAAAAAAAACTACGAGCAAAACATTTTTCAAAATTCATACAATTCATGTGATGGTCATCTTTAATTATGTATATAAATTTTCAGTTCATTCGAATGAGGAGTTTAGATGCTATCGTACTTTAAATAATTTGAGCACATAGGCCATAATGAAAAGGAATTTTTTCTTTGTGTCCCTGGAAGAAAAAAAAAAAAACTATAAAGGTTTACCAGAATCAAACTACTGATGACATTGTGAATGACATTGTGACATTGACGTTCTGAATGTCGTTACTCGCCTCAAAACCACATAGAAAATTGTTTAAACAAATGAACAATTTACATAAAAATGCAGCGTAAAATTAATTTATTTTCTACACATTTCTTAACTCCAACTCCTTACAAAAGTAGAAAGACAGGATTTTACGTTTATATACATTTTTACTTTTATATACTACTACTGACATAAAATAAACGTTGTAGTGTGGATATATCTTTAGTAGGGAAAAATGGTCTTTTTAATTTTTGTACTAAATCATCTTACGTATGCTTTATACAAGTATTCCTTATAATGAAGGCCAACTGCATTTTGACGCCAACAAAGATCTAGTGTTTATTGAAATTTTATTTTTTTCCGACTGAGTGAAAATAACGCCTGGACCGGGAATCGAACCCCGGATCTTTGACTTACAAGGTCAATGCTCTACCACTGAGCTATCCAGGCCGACATCCCGGTCTGCATTACTCACTCAGACAACCTTATAGGCAAAAACATCTCTGGTCTATCATTTAGATAGCTCAACAGAAAATAAGCCGCAGGTAAAGGAAAACACCATTAAACAATGGGAGAGAAATACAATTTTTTATTAAAAACACACAATTAACTGTGGAAGAAAATCATATTTATTGATTTTTTTTTTTTTTTTTTTTTTTTTTTTTTTTCCGACTGAGTGAAAATAATACCTGGACCGGGAATCGAACCCCGGATCTTTGACTTACAAGGTCAATGCTCTACCACTGATCTATCCAGGCCGACATCCCGGTCTGCATTACTCACTCAGACAACCTTATAGGCAGAAACATCTCTGGTCTATCATTTAGATAGCTCAACAGAAAATAAGCCGCAGGTAAAGGAAAACACCATTAAACAATGGGAGAGAAATACAATTTTTTATTAAAAACACACAATTAACTGTGGAAGAAAATCATATTTTTTTTTTTTTTTTTTCCGACTGAGTGAAATTAATGCTTGGACCGGGAATCGAACCCCGGATCTTTGACTTACAAGGTCAATGCTCTACCACTGAGCTATCCAGGCCGACATCCCGGTCTGCATTACTCACTCAGACAACCTTATAGGCAGAAACATCTCTGGTCTATCATTTAGATAGCTCAACAGAAAATAAGCCGCAGGTAAAGGAAAACACCATTAAACAATGGGAGAGAAATTCAATTTTTTATTAAAAACACACAATTAACTGTGGAAGAAAATCATATTTATTGAAATTTTATTTTTTTTTTTCCGACTGAGTGAAAATAATGCCTGGACCGGGAATCGAACCCCGGATCTTTGACTTACAAGGTCAATGCTCTACCACTGAACTATCCATGCCGACATCCCGGTCAGCATTACTCACTCAGACAACCTTATAGGCAGAAACATCTCTGGTCTATCATTTAGATAGCTCAACAGAAAATAAGCCGCAGGTAAAGGAAAACACCATTAAAGAATGGGAGAGAAATACAATTTTTTATTAAAAACACACAATTAACTGCGGAAGAAAATCATATTTATTGAATTTTTTTTTTTTTTTTTTTCCGACTGAGTGAAAATAATGCATGCACCAGGAATCGAACCCCGGATCTTTGACTTACAAGGTCAATGCTCTACCACTGAGCTATCCAGGCCGACATCCCGGTCTGCATTACTCACTCAGACAACCTTATAGGCAGAAACATCTCTGGTCTATCATTTAGATAGCTCAACAGAAAATAAGCCGCAGGTAAAGGAAAACACCATTAAACAATGGGAGAGAAATACAATTTTTTATTAAAAACACACAATTAACTGTGGAAGAAAACCATATTTATTGAATTTCTTTTTTTTACCGACTGAGTGAAAATAATGCCTGCACCGGGAATCGAACCCCGGATCTTTGACTTACAAGGTCAATGCTCTACCACTGAGCTATCCAGGCCGACATCCCGGTCTGCATTACTCACTCAGACAACCTTATACCTTATATGTTTCTGCCTATAAGGTTGTCTGAGTGAGTAATGCAGACCGGGATGTCGGCCTGGATAGCTCAGTGGTAGAGCATTGACCTTGTAAGTCAAAGATCCGGGGTTCGATTCCCGGTCCAGGCATTATTTTCACTCAGTCGGAAAAAAAATAAAATTTCAATAAATATGATTTTCTTCCACAGTTAATTGTGTGTTTTTAATAAAAAAAAAATTTTCTCTCCCATTGTTTAATGGTGTTTTCCTTTACCTGCGGCTTATTTTCTGTTGAGCTATCTAAATGATAGACCAGAGATGTTTCTGCCTATAAGGTTGTCTGAGTGAGTAATGCAGACCGGGATGTCGGCCTGGATAGCTCAGTGGTAGAGCATTGACCTTGTAAGTCAAAGATCCGGGGTTCGATTCCCGGTCCAGGCATTATTTTCACTCAGTCGGAAAAAAAAAAAAATCAATAAATATGATTTTCTTCCACAGTTAATTGTGTGTTTTTAATAAAAAATTGCATTTCTCTCCCATTGTTTAATGGTGTTTTCCTTTACCTGCGGCTTATTTTCTGTTGAGCTATCTAAATGATAGACCAGAGATGTTTCTGCCTATAAGGTTGTCTGAGTGAGTAATGCAGACCGGGATGTCGGCCTGGATAGCTCAGTGGTAGAGCATTGACCTTGTAATACAAAGGTCCGGTGTTCGATTCCCGGTCCAGGCATTACTTTCACTCAGTCGGAAAAAAAAAATAAAATTTCAATAAATATGATTTTCTTCCACAGTTAATTGTGTGTTTTTAATAAAAAATTGTATTTCTCTCCCATTATTTAATGGTGTTTTCCTTTACCTGCGGCTTATTTTCTGTTGAAGTATCTAAATGATAGACCAGAGATGTTTCTGCCTATAAGGTTGTCTGAGTGAGTAATGCAGACCGGGATGTCGGCCTGGATAGCTCAGTGGTAGAGCATTCACCTTGTAAGTCAAAGATCCGGGGTTCGATTCCCGGTCCAGGCATTATTTTCACTCAGTCGGAAAAAAATAAAATTTCAATAAATATGATTTTCTCCCACAGTTAATTGTGTGTTTTTAATAAAAAAAAAAAAAAAAAAAAAAAAAAGATCTAGTGATTTCCCTCACCTAATGCTAACTTATATATATTATGTAATGTGTTAACTGAATGCAAATGGTTGATCTTTAAAATTTTAACAACGTTTTTATCATTTTAACATATAACGGGTATGTGATTGCACAATGTCTAAACTAGTTTACTTAGCGTACTTCGTAGCTCTAGTTCGACGTAAAACAAACTCAACCTCAACCTCAAAACACTGTGTTGTTCTCATTACATTTAATATGATTACGGTATACACACGATACTTTTTATCACATTTTAAAAATTTATTCTTTTCTATTTCTAAACAAATTTTTCATTATCATTCTCCTCCAAATCTGTTTAAATGCGACAAAAAAAAAAAAAAAAAAAAAATCTGAAATGATGATTGTAAATATGTTCTTTTATGTTTCGAGGTCAAGCAACCACTTTTACGTCTTCATCTTAAACACATTTTTCATCTGTCGGAGGCTTAACGGCCCTCTTCACTTACCGTCGCCGAAAGCCCGAGCCAATGTTATTCTATGGGGAAATTTTCGTTACAAATAATTTAAGAACTAGTACATATTTTTAAATTCTGTTTTCACATTCAGAAAATTCTCAACTGTTAAATTTACGGACCTTTTTTAAAAATGTATTTTTTTTAATTTGTAATATTTTATTTTGAAATTGCAAAATGAAAAAACTTCACATATTGAAAATTCGTATTTTTCAGCTTCAAAATAAAATAAAAATAATAATAATAATAATAATTTTTTTTAAAAAGGTCCGTCCATTTAACAGCTGGGAATTTTCATTATGTGAAAACAGAATTTAAAAATATGTGTTAGTTAATAAGTTAGTAGTTAGTAAGTTAAAATATGAGTGTACAAATTTGCAGCACATTCCTGTCATTAGTTTTCGAAGCATAAATAAATCTTTCTTTTGGAGAGGCTTAGGAGGCCATCTCTTACAATGTTTTGCATGAGGTAACGAAGAAAATTTTAAAAAGTAACAGAAAAAAAAATAAACAAAATATTTTTAAATTTTAATTACGGGTCAAACTGTATAAAACAACAAGATTAAAAGCAAAAATAATTGAAACAAAAACGGTTATTTTATGACGTCACTGTTACGGAGGAGCCAAGTTACTAGTAACGAAAAATCAATTTCATACCACAATAAAGAAAAACTTGTCTTATTAAATTGCAGATAATTATTCCAAAATAATACATTAAAAAATTTACGGTATTAACATTACGGACAGTCCGTAATAACATGGCACCTCTGCTGATAGTAATCAAGAATTCTTGTTTTAAAAAACAAGCCCTGCCTTTCGGTGTCCTTCTAAAACAACACAATATAAAAAAAGAAAAGACAATGGGACTTTATTCATTTTAAACCCTTAATTTACGTTGTCAATAATATACGCAAGTGGTATTTTCGCAATCGATAACTGGTAATGAATTTTTAATGCTTTAAATGAACACTAGTACGAAAAAACAACTAAATGGGCGGGGCTTACTGTTTCAACTAGAAAAATAGGTTTATTTAAAAATTGTTAATTAAAAAAAAACGAATTTTCTATTGATAACCATTGGAATGCATACCAGACTTTTTCAATCGCTTCTTAACTACCGTCGTACCTAAAGGGTTAATCATTTAGTTCTTTTTTTTTTTTTTTTTTTTTTGGGGGGGGGGGGCAAAAAGGGGCAAAAACAAATAGAAATACAGTTAGGCCGTTCAAAATTCTTACAGATTGGTTTTAGAGACCTGCAAGTCGAATGGGGATATTTTCGAAAGTGTAAAGTTATTAGGAGGGCCGGGAGGGGGGGCGGAGGGGCAAAAAAAATAGAGTTAGATCATTCAAAATTGGTACATAGAGGTTTACGATATCTACAAATCGATTGCGGATATTTTCGAATTTTTAAAATTATTGGGAAGGGGGGGGAGTGGAGGGGCAAAAAAAATAAAAATAGAGATAGATCGTTCAAAACTGGTGCATAGAGGTTTTTGATACTTACAAATCGATTGCGGATATTTTCGAATTTGTAAAATTATTAGGATAGACGGAAAGGGGAAAATAATAGGAATATGAGTTAGAGCGTTTTGGGAATTTTTTCCGAAGGCAGTGAGAACCCGGTGCGACATTTTTCCTAATCAGATTTTGTTTCTCTTTTTTTTTTTTCACGTGATAAAAATTAATGCAATTTTGAGAATTCAGTAATTATAGTGATTCATTTAAAAATAGGGACCAGCGAAGCGGGCGTCGCCTGCTAGTTTATATATATAAGTAAATAAAGTCATAATTGAACAGAGGATTAAGGGGGCTGTAGCCCCTCTCACACAGAATTGTATGTCAAATAAAACTGTTCCTAGACTAATTATTACTTTTTTATTTTTATTTTTTTAAGTTAACAGTAAAGTTGAAATTCTGTAGGAATCTAATCACAGAATGCCCTGGTAAAATATAACTACTACATAGATCGTATATTCTAATGTTCTGGAGCCCATATTGTTTCCATATTGTCGTGGATCTTTGCATATTCATCAGTAAGTCTTTAAAGCTCAGATATTCTAGAGCATAAAGGTCATCTAAACCTATGTTAACCTATGAGAAAATAATCCTCATAATTACTCATTGCATGCATAATACATATTTTTAAATTCTGTTTTAGCACTCAGAAAATTCACGACTGTTAAATTATTCCTCGTTTTCTACATTTTTATCTTATTTTAAATGTTATTTTCAAAGAGAAATCTTTAGTAATATTATTCTTATACTGTTGAATAACGAAAAATAGATGAAATCTTTACAAAAATAGTAAAGTTGTAAAATGGCGAGTGGCAGCAATCCTCCGATAAGCCCTTTGTAAATTGAGAAATTACTTTAAATTGAATTTTTCCTGGTGAATTTAATTTTTACTTTAATTTTTAAATCGGTATAACTTTAGTTTTACATTATCCCATATTCGCGCTATGCAATATATTTTTAATAACAATTGTTATTAACAGAAAACAAAAAACCTATTATTATTTTTTCTTTTTACGGCCAATTTAAAAATAAAATTTTTTATACGAGAAAAAAATAACAAATCAATAGCAATCGATGTATATTAACGTATCATTACTTTGAAAGAATAAAAGGAAATGGTGTGCAAACCATTATCTATTTCCGAAAAGACAAAATGACTCAAAGATAATAGTAAATCAATGGAGATTGCTCATTTGAGGCAGCAAATAGTTCAGTAAATCGCCAGTCTCAAAATCTTTAGTGCTTATCAAATAGTCATCGAAACATCCGATAATTGTATTATACTAAATTTGAAATAATTAGAACAGCTGTGCAATATGAGATATAGTTAATATAAATTTCAAGGGGGAAAAATATAAATCTCTTTTATGAGAACGTTAAACAGTAATCCTATAACTGGATTTTCAATTCCATTTTTTACAAAATTTATGACTCCCTCGTGATAACGACTCTTTTTATTACTGTTAGATTATAACATTTTTTTTAAAATAATAAACTCTTATGCATATATAATTTAATTTTGCGTTTATTTTATTTCAAGAATATTCAGAATCAATATTCGATTGCATTGATTAGTTACCTATTTATTTTTGTTTCGTTAAAAATATTAATAATATTTCAATATTAATATGGCATATATTTAATACAAATGACTACTTACTTTTGTAGAGTTTCATAAATGCACGAAAAAAGCGTACTATTATTTGAAAATGTCTATACTGGCAATTGATTAGGGAAAACTAAAATATTTATTTTGCATGTACCTATATGTTGTAAGATATATAGCCAATTGTCTACTCTAAGAACATTCGATTGAGTACTATGTACTCCTCGGCGTCTTATGTAGTTATTTAGATTTAATAGTAAGAAACTATTGAAAACATAACAGGGTTAGGCTGAGGAGCGTGAACTGGGTTCGAATCCGGAACTTTCCGGCTTAAAAAAAGGAATCTCTGGGCCACTCGTGGGATAGATCTCTCAGTATGATATTTGCTTTCATCTAAGATCATTATCAGCTACTTCTAAGATTTAATTATTCAACGTTATGGTATGCAGGATTTGAAAGCTTCTATTTCATTTAATTTTTATTTTTGAGCATTTTAGAAATACACGGTCTTATTTATTTACGATTAAATAAAACAATAGCAGTTTTGAAATTCGAGCAAAATGTTCCCTAATTTGTCTACGACTCAAATACTAAATCAAGAACTATAAGAAATGTGTTTAAAATTTCTATTAATACGATGACTGCTCTGCCCAATCCACAGTAAAATGCACGATTTTTTTTCCTCAAGGCATATGATATCCCTTATAAACCTTTATAAAATTTTAAGAATGAATATTTATAATTAGCGTCATGTTCTTAATTATAAATACAGTCGAACCTCGTTAACGGGAACACTGTTAACGTGAATTACTTTTAGCATGAACTGTTTCCACAGTCCCCCTAAAAATTAAGGTTAGTTTAGTTATATGAAGAATAATTATTGATAGCATAAACTACTGATAATATGAACACATTTTTTATCCCCATTGAGATTCTAGTTAACGAGGTTCGACAGTATTTATTCTTAAAATTCATTCTTCTCTCATCTTCACTAAATTAGCGTTCATCGGTAAACCTCACTTCACCCGGGTAAATGTTATATATACTTCGTTTTCTTCGAAAGTACTCGAATCATTTTGGTAAAAATTTAGATTTAGTGTGTTTTTGAGATAACAATGAGATCTTAAGGGCCTTCATCTTTAGGATAATTAGCGCTCACTGGTAACCTGCGCTCCACCAGGGAAAAATAAGGCAGAAACTTGGCTTTCTTGGAAATTTCTGAAACGTTTTTGAAAAAATAAATTAGAGTTAGGGGTTTTTTAAATAAAAAGCATGTATGTATGACTTACCTTCTTCTTCAAGAAAATAAGCATTCGCAGTTAATTCGTGCTCAACCTGAAGTGACATGTAACAGAAACCAGGTCTTCTAGAACACTGCTTGAATGATTTTAATAAAAATTTTGAGTTTGTGGTATTTGGACGATTCTATTTGAATTTTTCTTATCTGTAAGACAGTTAGCGCTCATTGGTGTTCCCGCGCTCCGCCCAAGAAAAACAAATCCAAAATATACTCCCGAACAAGAATTATTGTATTTATTCTGTGATGGATTTTTGCTATAAGTCTGTTTGAAACTGGGTCATTCAGGTACTTTAAATGAATGTCTTATGTGATGCGTGGTCGGATATACATATTTCTAAGTTATATATACAATTAAATATAACATAAAATGTTTAAATACACAAATTAAAGGAAAGAGTTTATCAAATAATAAAAGGCATAAAGTGCATAAATATTGAACTTTATGCAAACACGAAACTTTTTGTACATAAACGTGCATCTCTAATTGCGTCATGAATTTTTTTCTGTGCTGTGCTAAGTTTAACTACATTGTTCGGTACGGATATAATTTGAATGGCTACTCAAAATTAATTCAATGAGCTTCAGAGAATGTTTTGCGTGAAAATTCTCTAAGCAATTTAAAATAAACTTTAAAATTTAATAAAGGCTTTAACTATTTTATGAATGCAGTTAAAATATTCAAGGCCTTGAAGTGTCCGGTTAGCCACTCACACAGACATTTTCGTCAAATAATATTTTTTCCAAAATTATTGTTTAAATCCACTAATAATGTTGAGATACAAGTATGCACTATTAAAAATTTCAGCAGAAAACTCTGTGTAATCTATTATCTTAAGTCTTAAGTAAAATTACAGAGAAAAATAAACGGAGATGTTAAAAAACTTATTTTATACAGTCATTTTAATAGCTAATATTAATTTAATTAATTATTGGTGAGAATATATTTCGGACTTGGAATGTTTTTTCTAAAGTAGAAACAGTCATTTTTAATCTTAATTAAAAAATTAAATAAGAAAATTCGATAAAAATACAGAGTAAAGATTGAGAATCTCGATTATTTACTTTTAACTAAGAATTACTGGAAATTTACAGAGACTCTGGATAAATATTTACATTAAATTTACGGAAATTTTTAACAGTGTGTCATATTTAATTACTTAAAAAATACATTTTATAATGCTCTGTTACGACGCTAAAGATCTTTCAGGACGAAATCCGCCCCTTCTTCAGTAGCTACATGGTCTGTCTCTGTTGTTGAAACTGATTTTTCATCTTGCTTCTTTTTCCCGGTCTTGTTCTCCATGATGTGGCGCCACACTCGATCCAAATCGGCGCGCGACTCGTGCCCGTTACACGCTAATTTGTCTCTAACTATTTCAAGAGAGACAAGACCGGAAAAAAGAAGCAAGATGAAAAATCAGTTTCAACAAATAGTTAAAGACAAATTAGCGTGTAACGGGCACGAGTCGCGCGCCGATTTGGATCGAGCGTGGCGCCACATCATGGAGAACAAGACCGGGAAAAAGAAGCAAGATGAAAAATCAGTTTCAACAACAGAGACAGACCATGTAGCTACTGAAGAAGGGGCGGATTTCGCCCTGAAAGATCTTTAGCATCGTAACAGAGCATTATAAAAGGTATTTTTTAAGTAATTAAATTTAAATTTGGTCTGTTTTAAAAGTTTTTAAATTTTAAATTTTAGTGTGTCATATGTTACATTTTTAAACTACAGTTATATATCTATAGTAATGTCGGATAGTTAGTATTCGAGCCACAACAGATTTACATTTATTTTTAATATGCTGTTTTCTTATTGAACTATTTCTATGTATTAGTTTTTAAAAGTCTTCTGAGAAGTATTTTAAAGCCTTGCTTGCTTTGTTATTCTTTCAAATGTCATGAAGCACCCGAATCGATAATGTCTAAAAGAATCCCATTATTTTCGAACTTGTTCAATAGTCTGGAATAACTATCATTATCTTCATGATACACTGATTCCTCTGATTTCTCTCCTTTTTTTTAGATCTATTTCTAACGCTAGTTTTTTTTTTTTTTTTTTCCCATTTTAAATGCCCGATAGGAGAAAACAAATTAAATTCTTCTTATCATAAAAAAGTACCTTTAAATATATGTACACTTTGTGTGTATATGTCTTACATTTTCGATCAACATATGCACAAACGTTTAATGGTACTCTATTATTTTTTCTATTTCCGAATGTTTTAAAAACATGCTCACGTTATTTTCCTTTCATATACTGTAACAGTCGCGTAAATACCCATCATCATCCAAATCAATGACGATTGGATAAAATCCATTATTTTGAAATTTGTTCAATCTATTCGATCATTAATGCCAAGATATACTTGTTTAATTATTCTCTTCAAAATGCTTTTTTACTTTCCGAACATACATACGTACGGAAAGTATTACAATCATGTCAAAAATCCGACTTTGAGGTTTTGGTGTTTCTACACGTTTTCAGGTAACCTGAATTCATTTTTACTATTTTTACAATAATGTTTGTATGTGTATGCGTGTGTGTGTGTGTGTGTGTGAACACTATAGCGCCTAAACGCTTTGTTCAAATAAGCTGAAATCTGGTACGAATGTTGTATGACACCATAGAACAAACCCTATTGATTTTAGTGTATCTAGCACTTTTTTGCACAGACACAAAGAAAATCTTTATCATTCATTATCATTACGGCCTATGGGGCCAAATTTTTTAAAGTGCGATAGCGTCTAAACGCCTTATTCGTTTGAGCTAAAAATTTATCCTCATGCTTTAAGCACCGTCGCACGAAGTGTATATAGTTTCGTGAATCTAGCATTTATAGGTTTTTTTTACAACGACACAAAGAAAAATTCTTTATCATTATGGTCTACGGGCTAAAATTATATGAAGTGCAATAGCGTACAATTAAACAATGGGGAAAAATGCTCAAACCCCCTATTACATTTTTCACTCTTTCTTATTTAAGTACTTAGTCTTACTTTAATTTATTTACACAAGCGTTCATTAATTAATATTCGGAAAGTCGAAAGGAGTCACTTCAGATTGTTTTTTACAGCAACTTAAAATTGCTTGGAAAACGGAGTTAAATACAGTTAAAAACAAAGGCATCGTATAGTTAATTTTATATCTTACTTTTTAAGTTTTTTTTTTTTTTTAGTTGATGTTTTTGTGTCACATATAGTTTATTGTAGCAGTCGTGATCATTATTCGAAACAATGATTCGAAATAATCTCTTTATTTCAGAATTTGTTCAATAGAATAGAATAGTTATTATTTTCATGATATTATATTTTTTTTAGAATTACCTTCAAAATCCTTCGTGAAAAAAATATTATTACATTACAAATTAAAAACAAATGATAGATACTGTCACTAATAAAGTTATAAAGTAAATCTGAAAAAATATATAAAGTTTATTTTCAAAACTTTAGAGAATTTTTTCTAGTTAATCTTTTTTGTGTTCATTATTTATTTTTTAAATATTTAAAAAGCTTAATGTTTCATCCTTCCTCTCAAATGCTTTATTTTAGCAGTCGTCAAGGAACTTATTACCCTTACTCGAATCAATGGTGATTGAAATAGTCCGATTATTTTGAAAACTTAATTAATAGTCTGGAATAACTATCATTATCGGCATGGTAAATTTGCTTTTAAAATTCTCTAAAAATCCTTTTTTATCCGCTGCATCTTAGAATTTCATTAGAAAGGGCATGAAAAATACCTACATCATCACAATTTGAAGACAAAATAGGAACTTAGAATAATGAAAATATATAGGATATTACCCAAGCAGCACGGAAACGTTCTCTGAACGTTTAAAAATAGTTCTACAAACACGTTCTATGAACGTTCAGCTTGAACGTTTTATAGACGTCTATTTGTCCATCTTGAAGACGTCGAATAGTACGGTACAAAACACGTTCTGCACACGTGTAAATATCACCATTGTTTCTACAGACACGTTCTCAGAACGTTCTTCATGCACGTTTTTGCAACGTCCTGAACGTTGTTTGAACGTTTTAAAATCGTTCTTTGAACGTTTTAAAACGTTCTTTGAATCGTTCTTCGAACGTTCTTTGTACGTTTTAAGGGGACATACGACCCTTAGAACATCGATTTAATTATAGTCTTTTTTAAAGTAAATCATTGTTAACTACGCTTCATTGAACATGTCTAATTGTTACATATAAGTTTATTATGTATTTTGGAATATAATTTAAATTCTGTGGTGAATTATTTAATAATTTATGTGTTAATAATAAATGCGTTTTTTTTTTCCACCTTACGCGCAAGATATCTCTGAAACTATTTAATATTTTTTCTTGAAATTTTCACAGATTATGTAAAATATCAGATCCTTCAAACTGAATCTAAATTTGTATCCCCCCCATATTTTTTTATACAGGTGATACTTCAGATTTTATAAAAAAATAAATTATCTTTGAACTTTTTTTTTTTTTTAACCTAAACTGGAACAAATTTAGGTTCAGTTTGAAGGATCTGATATGTTACATAATCTGTGAAAATTTCAAGAAAAAATATTAAATAGTTTTACAGGTATCCTACGTGCAAGGTGAAAAAAAAAACATTTATTATTAACACATAAATTATTAAATAATTCACCACAGAATTTAAATTATATTCCAAAATACATAATAATCTTATAGGTAACAATTAGACATGCCCAATAAAGCTTAGTTAACAATGATTTACTTAAAAAAAGACTATAATTAAATCGATGTTTTTTGAAGTTCTAAGGGTCGTATGTTCCCTTAAAATTGTGTGACGTGTGTACTTTATTTTTTTTTTTTTTTTTCTCTTTTCCTTTACTTTCTTTCTTTTTTTCTTTTTTCTTCTTTTTTTTTTTTTTGTGTGTGTGTGTGTTTGTTTGTTTTTGTAAATTACTGTCATAGTATTATGCAATTTTACATAAATGCATTGAAGTATAATATTATTACATAGAAAGCAATTTCTCGAAATCTATTTAAATTGACAATAACAATAATTTTTTTAATTTCAAAGTTTTTTTAATACATTAAATGTATATTTTAACAAAGACATTGTTAAAACACACTGTTAACATTTAAAGACACTGTTAAGATTTTAAGATTCCTCTTATCAAAGTTTTATTTTATTTTTCCATCGATTGTGCATTATTAACGTTTAGTTACATAATTTAGATATTTCTGACTATTAATTAATCATTCATAGATAAAATTTAAAAAATATTTTTTTTTGAATGATGAAATTTATTCCCAAGTTTCAGCATTTAAATATAAAAGTATTTTTAAAACATTAACTTATGAATAAATTTACCTAAACGTGTGTAGATTCTATTTCGAAATTATTATAATGCACAACAGATGGAAAACTAAAACAAACATTTGTCAAGAGGTACATCTAAAATATTTTCAAAAGACTAAAATTAAAAAAAAATTTGCTATTGTAAATTTAAATAGATTTCGAGAAATTTTAATATACTTAACAATATTATATTTTAATGCATATGTATGAAAATTTTATTTAAATTATTGACTTACGAAATTATAAATTTTCCATCTATATGCGCTGAAATAAAACAAAATAAAATTTTAAATTCCAGAAACGTACTCTTTTTTTTTTTTTTAAGAACTTCCTGCCAACTAATTTTTAATATTATCCCTTGATTTTGCATTACTATAATGTAATAATAACATCTAAACATATCTGATTTTTATTATTTTTATTATTTTAATTTTTTTGTGGATTCATTAATAAGTTAATGTTTTAAAAATATTTTTATGCTTAAATGCTAAAAATTAAATTTCAGCACTCAAACACAAAAATATTTTTAAGAAGTATCTTACTTATCACTCTACTACAAATTAATACTCAAATATATTTATCGTTAAACTATAATAATATAAAATTGACGGAAAAAAATAAAAGAACTAAAATGGAACATTTTAAAATTTTGAAATATATATATATTAGGTTAATTTGGCTTTAAATTTAAACAGTTTTCGAGAATTTTTTACATGCTTAATAGAATTGTTAAATTTTGATGTATATATATAATGTAAAATGAAAAACTTATCTGTGTTCTGTAGTTCTCTTTTTTCAACGTGTCGGGTGATGTGATGTTAAACACTCATTGCCAATTGCCATATGCCTATGCCATTGACTTTGCACTTTGGCTCGCAACATAGGCTGGCAACCTAGAGGAAGTTTGGCGACAGCGATTTGGCGTTTGGCGAGATTTAACAAAACACACTATTATTATTTTAATTTTATTATTAAAAAGGAATTAATTTATTTTTAGTCTATGTATTTTTTTTTTTTCAAAAATTTTTAATAATTTTTTTTAAATTGATCGTAGTTAAAATACTAAATGCCTGTTTAATTCGTTTGCTTAAATGAATTACACGCACTGTTATTTTTATGAAAGAAAACTGTTAATGAAAATTAATAAAAATTGCATAGAAAAACTATAATCATAAAGAAAGAAACACAATAAAATTGTTAGCTTTTTTATTTGTTCCAGACTGAATATTTTAAATTCATATGGAATATTTAGAAATTTATATTTATTCTTGCTGTTGTGTTTTGTTTTTATTACTTTTTTTGGGACGTTACTTTTTTTTTTTAATAGTTTTAGACAATGTGATAATGAAAATATAGTTTTAGATAATGTATTCTGCCACTGTCCCAGAAATAAGACGATCTGCGGTAGTATGCTTAATTTCTTGAAATTTGTTATAATTCTTAAATAGTTTTTACTAAAACTTATAAAACTCACTAATTAAGAAAAAAATTTGAAAATTAGTTTGGCAAATAATGGGTTAATAGAAAAATCTGTTTAAACGGTATGAAACATAACTATTGTATTATGTAATTTGAAAACAATAATAATAATTTTATTCAATTATTGCAGCAATCACACATGTTTTACCAATTTATTAATTAATAAAAGAGAAAAGTTTTGCAGTTTGTATAAATTAGAAAACTCTTTCCAAGTACACTTTGTCCGTTATATCGTTCAATCTGAAGTGAAATTTACCTCAATGATGATGCCTTAAACTGTATAGTGTTTTTAATTACGGAGAAAGAAATCTCATAAAAGCTTGCTTTATACCTTTATTATTATTATTACTATTATTATTATTATTATTATTATTATTATTACGAAAGGGAAAGCATGAAGTGGATCATTATTTTTTTATAAGCTTGTATATTGTTTAAAGTTTCCATACGTTCTACATACAATACCAAAGAAAAAAGAAAGGGCGAAAAAACCTTTACAACACTGAAAGTTTACATGCGCAATTTCGACTTATATCTCATAATGTATCTGAAAACGATTGTAAAGCCCTATAAACTTATTAATTTTGCTAATCATATTCTACAGGAAACACTTCATTTTACAGCAGAATAATGTATGCTAATTCTGTTATTTTGTGCAAAATATACAACTTTTAAAATATGCTTTAAGGAAAGACCTCCCATAGATCCTAATGTGTCGGAATTGTTTTCTGAGTTTCTGTGCATAAAACAGTACTATTTTTATTATTCTCAATAAAAATAGAGCCAAAGTAAACCTGAACAACATATCAAAAATATAATATTCTAAAATTATTTACTGAATAAATGAGCAAAAATACAGATAGACAAACAAACCCAAATCACAAACGCTTTTTGATTTTGTTAGATTGTTGAAAAGCATAAAAGAACTAAATATGAACTCAGAAATTCTCACATATATCCCCCAATGCACCTTAATATTTTATTTGTCGCAAAGTGAATATTATGCTAATCATGCCACATTTTATACAAAGCATGTATTTAGGCATATGAATTACATAAATTATGTAATATAAGTGAACGTATGTATGTAATATATGTTTTCTTATGTTTTACGCTGTATAAAAATATAATAAAATAAGTTTTACTGAAATATCTCTGGTAGACCATAATATATCAGTGTTCTTTTCAGGCATCACCGCATCTAAAGCACTAGTGCTATTTATACCATTTTCAGTCAAGAGCAAGACATAGTTAAATTGAAATATATACATATATATATATAGGTTTTCTAGTATGTTAAAAATATTTATAAAATTAAAGCGCGAAGAAGCAGATCAAGAGATAGAAAAACTGGTATCATATAAGCTTGTCAACTTTGCTGGGAAATGTTGAAAAATAAAAAAAATAATGGCTTGTGTATTGCTAAATAAACACACACAAACACATATCTGGGATCGCACAGCGCAAGTATTATTCAACACAATTAACGCTCTATCTTTTTTTACACTTTCCAAGAAAACTGAACAGCATTTAAGATTTCGGTTCATCTGTCTGTCTACTATTTCCTTTCCTTGATTATTTTTAGAATAAGTTTAATCTGATATACTGATACATTATTATTCAGCTGATTATGGCGTGTTCTTTATTGAAAATAGTATAAAAATACGACTAGATTTTGTACAAGGATTTACGAAAGAATTAGGATATATTGCGTTCTATGACGAATATTTTCTAAAACATCCTGAAAATTTCGCTGTAATATCCTGAATATGAATGGAATTTGATCGAAGTGCATTTCTGTTGAGTTATCAGTTATGCGTTTTTAAAATTTTCAAATAAAATTGAAAAGAATTAATAACTTTTGTTTGTCTGTAGAATGGTGTATCAATCTGCCTGCGTTCTCATTTCCATAAATAGTTTTAGAATTCATTGAAATTAATATGTGTCGATCAGGTATTTAGTTTTATTAGAAAATTCCTTATTAATTATCTTGCATGTGGTGCGAGTAATTTATGTAAAAGTATAAAAAATAATTCGAATAAATATTGGTCTAAAAGAGATATTTTTACTAGTTAAATTCTAAAATACTACGCTGCAATAATCATAAAGAAACTAACATACATATTTCTGATGAAATAAATTAAACCAAGGTTGATTAACTGTAATTGATTTAAAGGGCTTTAAAAATATTCGATATGATTGAAAATTTGTTGATGCGCATTTTCATAGTCTTATGCGTTTTAAATGACCAGTTAAATAACCAGTTATTATGAAAAAAAAAAATCCTTCTTTAATCCATTACCGTTTGAAAAAATGAATAGCAGCACATGGAATCGTAAAAAGTGTACGATTAGCTGTTTATGAAGTTGTTATTTTTAAGCTGATGTTTGATATCAAATCAAATTAATAGCAAGAAGATTAAAATTCTACAGATTGTTTTGAAAATCTATTTTTTTATTTTTTTATTTTTCCAAGTGCAAAACAAACATTTTTACAGAAATGCATTAAATTTGCTTAATAACTGCGAGTGAAGGTATAAAAAGTAATGAAAGTGGGAATACCTTGTATCAAGTTTTATTCATTGCTGAAGTTATACGTTTTAAGTAATTCTTCAAAAGATATTAATCTATATTCTGATAATCGGTATTCTTTTTCTTAAGAATGATGTAGAAAAAAGAATTTTTACTTCTTTATAAAGAAAAAAAAAACTAAAATATGTAATATATAAAACTTATATATAAAAAAAACTTCATTATTTAATTAATTAGAAATAACTAAATAAAAATAGCTTTTTGCACTGAGAATTGTGTTGCATATTTTTATATATTTTTTGTTATTAATAAGTGAAAACTAATGTCAGATTAATAAAAATAAAAGTTTATAATTTAAACATTATTAAAGATTACAGTTTTATATTTACTGCCCTATCTCTAGTAAAAGCTTTTCGCTTTTAAAATTGACCATTTGCTATTTAAAAGCAAAAGGAAAAAATAACAAGTGAGAAAATCGCCAAGAAGCGAAATACGCGCATAAATTACCAACCGTCTCTGTACCAGAGCAGATGTTTTTGCGAATGCAAATAATTATGAGTTTCCGGTTTCAGCTCTAACGTTTCTAATAGCTAGAATTTTACATTCAAAAATTAATCCTTTAATATATTTCATATATATATATATATATATATATATATATATAATTCAAATTTATTTTATTATTTCAAATTATATTATTTTTTTAAATATTTTCTAAAAGGTAGATTGATATAAAAATAATGAATTTGTAGATTCAAGTAATATTATAACATTCAGTATGTAAGTAGTTCAATATTTGAATAACTTCTAAATCAAAGAATTTTTATCATCAAATATATAATATGTGTATATTATTATATTAAAATATTTTTTACGATTTTTTTTAAACAAAATAATGAAGTGAAATTTGAAAAAAAAAATCACGAATAGTGTAAAATTTTTAAAAAATATATATTTTTTAATTTGTAACAATATGACTTCCATAATTCACTACTATACATATTATATACTCTTTTCAGATATAGTGCGATCAGAATACATAAATTGGATTTAACATATTAAACATATAACAATTTTCTTGTAAAAAACCTAATGCATGCGTCGTGAAAAACACATAAAAAGGATTTTACATAGCAAGTTAAAATATATATATATAAAACCTTTTTTTGAAACACCAGTTTCCGAGCTACTTAATTAGGATGCCTGTCAATTTTCTTGTAGTAATTAAGTAATATACGTGGAAAGACATCTAAAAAGGGTTTATGTAGCAAATTGGAAGAAAATCGTTCGAGCCCTTTTTGATAGAATTATATATATTCTCACTTACGATTTTCTACAAATTAACCTTTTCACCGTAAACCTTAAATTACATACGAATGTACATCTAGATGAAAGGTAAAATGGCGAGTTTGAAGAAAATCCGTGGAATCATATTTACGCACTTGCGAGGTTTAAAATTTCCATATTCATATAGAAGGCTTATAATTTTTTATTTTTATTTTTTTAACTAACCAACTAATACATACGGAAGGGCATTTAAATCGCGTGCATACACATATACACTGACGAATTGCAAAAACCATTTCTTTGTACTCTAAAAACATATAAATTAGGCAAAAGTGTAATATCGAAATACTTGATCGAATTAAATAATTCCATTTTATTCCAAAATATTTTCCAATACAGCAAACTAATATAACAATCAAATAATAATTTTATATAGAGTAAGTCAACAAAATTACATGATTATGCGTTTATTTTAATTAGAGTTTTCGCGAAGAGAAATTCAATTGCAAATATCGGATAATTATAATTTAAAATTATGTTAAAAAACAAAACCACCTCTTCACTTTTATTTCCCAATGAATATTATTATAAATTGTATCAACAAAATCAAGTTCTGCCTTGTTTTCAAAAATTTTATACATTATAACGGAAAATAGAGCACTTTGTCATTTTCGTTATAATTGTACTGAAACAGAACGTGTTACGACGGTGTTTCCCTTAACGTTTTTTATAAAACTGAAATTGCACGTTTTATGAATGGTACAAAACACACCTTTTTAGAACGTTCTGAATAATACTGCTTTTGAACGTCGAGTAGAACGTTCTTTTGACACGAAACACGGTGTTTGAACCAGTGTAACCGTTATTAGACGTTCAGAGAACGTTCATGTGCTACTTGGGTAGAATGTGCTAATTTTATTTTTGAAATATTTGTTATCAATTCTTTAATTGCTGTTATTCTGTTTATGATTTTAAAAATTCATTTAAAAATTATTATAAAGTCTGTTTATGTTTTTATCGATTTTTTTTCACATAAGATAAACATATAAGATTGATCTATTGCAGCAGTCATGTAGATATCCATGTTCATTACCGAAACAATAGTGACTGAAAGAATGCCAATATTTTGGAAACTTGTTTAATAACCTGAATAACTATCATTTTCATCATAGTACATTAGTTTCTGGAATTCTCCTAAAAATACTTTCTTCGTTTCAATTACATATTAAAACTGCATTAGAAACAGAGTATAAAAGGAAATATTGGGTGTAGTAATAAGTTTTCAAGCGTGTTTGAAAGAAATGAATACCATAGAGAGCTAAGAGTAATACTTTTCCACTATCGATGAGGCAGTTCACAGATGCCAGTATAATAGAAGGATATGCCTCTTGAGGTGACGAAGTCGTCGATCCAATTTTGTACTTCGTTTATCTTCCGGAAGTGTACAAAAACGTGTCATTATGCAACTACGGAAACAAATAAAAGTCCGAAAAGTCTGTGTCACTGATATACACCAAGTATTCCAAAACATCTTAGTAATGTGTTATTGACATGTCCTTGATCGGTTTCTCAAGATATGACCTTGCGTTATCATGCAGTAACTTTTTGGGACGAACACATTTGCCAGTAATGGGACGGTTTCGACCAATTTGCCGAATCCGTAACAACATTTGTTGCTTATATCATTTAGCAGTTACATTTGAAATGGGCTCGAAGAGTTCTCAACACAGTGCACTTTTCATATCCTACTAGATGCATATGAGAACTTTTTCAGTGAATGGGTAATTTGGGTGCAGATGCTGTTACTTTGCCTGTATTCATTTAATAATTTTGCGTTTAGGAATGTCATAATGTATTCCATTTTTCATCTTTAGTCACAATTTTCTACAAAAAAAAAAAAAAAAAAAAAAAAAAAAAAATTGTGTTGTTTGTCAAGCGGATTCATGCACCTCAAGACAAGTTCAAACTTGTTCCTCTGGCTCAAAGGATGTGGCACCTAATTTTTTGCCCATTCAGTGTAAACGTTTAGAGATAGCTTTTGTTCAGCTTCTATTTGTTCAGTGAGGTTTATTTTTATTTTTATTTTATTTTATTTTATTTTATTTTATTGAGTTCGAGAAGAGTCTTCACTGAGAAATTCTTGCAAATTTCCATGCCTAGCCTTCAGTGGAGCACCTCTACGATCTCGATAGGTAACATTAAAATTGTCATTTTGAAAATGTCGAAATCAAAATTCGCATGTTCTTTTTTATATGATTTTCACCCCGAGAACAGAATAGACTGATTGGTATGCTTTTTCACCACTTTTTCCTTATTGAAATTCGCAACGAATGAAGCGACGAATAAAATATGTATCGTATGTCATCGTCCACCTTTAAAATTTAAAATTTTCATTCTTTTTTCTCCTAAATTCTGTGTCTATTTGATAATTCTAAACAACTTCCTATCGCATGTCTTAAACGAAGTATCCTAAATTTAAAACAAAAGAATAGAAGCAAACACCATGAAAGTTATATAAAGATTTAGAAGAAATATATGAATTTTATTTTTTATAATTTTAGCAGAATTTATTTTATATTATTTATTCTTTTTTGGTATCACTTTTTGTCTTTAATATTTTAAAAACATCTTTTAAGTTTTTAATGCCTGCTTTATTTATTTATTTTTTCCTTTTTCTTTCAAATGCTCTATTCTAGCAGCGCGGAAGGTACTCGTGATCATTTCCAGAATCAATGATGACTGAAAGAACTCCATTATTTTAGAAACTTGTTTAACAGCTTAGAATAACTATCAGTATCATCACTGTATACACCGGGTGTCCCATAAGTCTATAAACATTTTAAAGATTCATAAAAATGAAGGAATTGGTAGAATTGAACCTGGTTTGAAAAAAATTATTCTCGTAAAGGTTTTTTATTTTTATTTATTTATCTATTTATTTTTTTATGAAAAAAATAATAGTTAAAATTTTCATCGATAGAGGGCGGGCGGGGGCTGTGTGTGTCCAATCACATATTTTCATGAAAAACTATATTTTTTTGCATGCAACAATTACAGACATATAAATCCTATTCTACGTATCCTACGTTACAACATTGCTGACTGAACTTCAGTCGGCGGTTCTTACCTGAGTGAATAACATCTTCATCAATAACACTTTATCCACAAAGTCAGCACCGCAGTTACAATTATATGTATGTGTAAGTAGGAAGCAAATCAAAAATAAACAATGCTAATCGTACAATTGTGCAATTTATAGTACTCTGATTTGCATATTTCGTAGCAATTACGCATTCGCACAGCGTCCTCTGTCGACAAAAATTTTATCTATTTTCCTTTTATTTACCAAAAAAAAAAAAAAAAAAAAAAAATCCCCCTTCATGAGAATAACTTTTTCGCAAACCGCGTTCAATTCTACCCATTCCTTCATTTTTTAGGAATTTTTAAAAAGCCTACAGACTTATGAGACACCCGGTATATACACGCACATACATATATATATATATATATATATATATACTTATTCGAAATTCTCTTCAAAATTCCAGTTTTTTTTTTTTTTTTTCCAAGTTAAATTAAATTAATAAAAATTAAAATAAATAAATAAATAAAAACATTATTCTAAGCTTGAAACAAAACGACAAAAACTGATAAAAGTAAAATTCTGTAGGGAATCAGGAAATACATACAAATTTTATTTTTCAGCATTTGAATAACATTTTTTAAGTGTATTTAGAAATCGACCTATTGTAATCACTTAGTTTATCTACACATATAAAATGAAGAATTTGGCATCATTATAACTTACGAATTACTCTATCAGTTCAAACAAACGTTGGACTTGCAGACTTGTCTTACAAATATTTTGGATGAGTTCGTTATGCAAATTGGTCCGCCGTTTCGTTTTCAACTTGAGACCAATTGAAAATTGACCCCAAATGCTGCAGATCATGACGTTTTATGCTAATAAAGAATATTATGGTATTTATGGCTTTATTTTCTTTATTTCTTTTCTTTTCGTGCAATGCTGATCGTTTGTTATAAATCATAATATGACAAATAAACTATTCACTTTTTTTCAGAATAAATTTTGTTCGTTATACTTTATCTTTCGTATGTATAATAACAAAATATAGTTATTTTTACAGTGTAGAATAACTTTAGGCTACAGCCATTAATAAAAATTCATCAATATATATATATATATATATATATATATATATATAATATAGGGGGATCAATTTAATTAAAATATTGTACATTATCATTCCTACATTACATTTACATTATCATTATCATTTTTAAATTATCATTTCATAGGCTATTTCAGAGAAGTCCTGCAAACATCGATTAATTAAAACAGATCATAACTGAAGAAATCTCGTCAATAACACCAACAATGCTGCGAAGTGTTTAAAAAACTTGGTTTGACGTTTTCATGTTTACATTCAAAATGGTGGCGAACATTTTCAACATCTTCTGTGAGGAATGATAATGTAAAAAAATTTAATTAAATTATGTTTTTCAAAGGTAAAATTATTACAGGATTAAAAAAAAATGTGCGTCTACATTTCTGTTTTACCTCACAAATAAAGTTGTAACAGTCCAACAGTGTTAGAAATTCTCTAACAAACTTAAACAATGTTTAAACAATCATACTTCAATGTTAGAATAGTTGCCACATCCGTCAGATTTAAGGGTTATAAGAAAAACCCATAGGTAGTCTTTTAAACTGATCCCCCTGTATATATATATATATATATATATATATATATGTATATATATATATATATATATATATATATATATATATATATATATATATATTTATGTATATATATATATATATATATATATATATATATATATATATATATATTTTTTTTTTTTTTCTGTTAGTCCAAAGAATCTTTTTAAAACGCCTATTTAAGGAACAAAATTTTAACTGTAATAAATCACTATAAAATAACAATAATAGTGTGTGGTTATTTATTTATATATTTATTTTTTTCAAACGTTGATAAAAAATATAGTTAATTTATAGAGTTTTTATACATTCCTATCAAATCTTGAATTATCAGGTTTAATTTACTGATTTGCGCCTATGCCTTCATATAACTTTTTTAAAGTCCCAAACCATTCCTGCAATGTTTGTTACTGAAATCATACTTTCTTCTATATTCAATAGAAGAAAGTCTTGGATTCGTAAAAATTTTCTACTTTCGGTTTTCGATGGATTTACCCGTTTTGAGAAGTCCAGAACGCAATTTGACCATTTTTAGAAAAAGTTTGTATGTCCGTGTGTCTGTCTATCTGTGACAAAAATGTTGTGGCGACTATATCTCAGGAACTACCGCACTGAATTGCATATAAATTTACATGCAGATGCCCTTTGATGTAAATTAGTGTTTGCCAACTTTCGATGCCAATCGCTCTAGAGTTGGCGTTGCGATGCAGCGATTTGCAGAATTTCAGGGAAGGCTATATCTCAAAACCTACTGCGCGAAATTGCATATAAATTTATATGAGGATGTGTCTTAACATATAGTTGAGCATATCAAATTGGTGCTAATCTCTTTACAGGTGGCGCTGTCATACATTGATTTCCGCAGTTTCAGGGAAGGCTATATCTCAGGAACTATTGCACAGAATTGCATATAAATTTATATGTAGATACATAAGTTTATCCACCTTTTGGTGACTATCGTTTATCAGGTGGCACTGTTGTACCGCGGATTCCACAATTTAAGGGAAGACTATATCTCAGGTTCTATTCCGTATAACCTAACAAACCTTGATATGTAAAAAAATCATTATGAGATATGCTTATTAAATTGAGTGCATATCCGTCGATAGGTTGTGCTTCTATACTGCAATTTTCCATAAAAATGGGAAGGATCTGATCTGCACAGTAAAACTTCATTTAGTGTAATACCTCTCTGAGATGAAAATCGTTTGCAATTATAATGGATTAAAAAAAAAAAAATAGCAAATAATTTGTTTTGCGTGAATTTATATAGAAAAGTATAGAAGAGAGTTTTGTGATGGCCACAACATACAACTTTTTCTAATATTCTCCACCTTTCAAAAATGTTGTAGTGTAGCAGAAACATGTTCACTTCGCACATAAAGAATTATTAACTTTTAAATACAGTAGAACCTCGATTATCCGAAGTAATTGGGACCAAACCTACTTCGGATAATCGAAATTTTCGGATAATCGAGAATTCATCAATAATCATCTAGTTTAATATGTAGTATCGTCATTGAACTGGTATTATGGCTATTTTAACTGTTAAATAAATTAAAATCATAAATGAAAATAAATTTATTTCTGAAACAAAATCTTACAATGGTTTAAATGGAAGCTTGATCAGGTGTAAATTGGCAATCCTTTGCCGTGCAGCTCTATCCCGAAGTTAAAGAGAATAGGTTCTTTGCACTTGCTTACAATCAGAGGGGGCAATAACATTCGATTGTTCTGGGACTCGGCAGTATGACCTTCCAAATTTCGAAATGGGGTATATTTTCGTTTAGAACAAGGACGTTTAAAAGTGGGGAAGAGTACACTCATACCGAGAATTGAGCTTGCGAGAAGGAATTCTAAAAAAGGGAATTCCAAAATATTTATCTGCACTCGTAATTTAGAAAGGACGGCTTGCATACAAAAGAACTTTAAAAATGCATGTTTGTTAAGAGAAAAATTTTGGATGATAGCAGAAAGTGAAAAAAAAAGTGAAGAAGAAACCGACTTCGGTTAACGGAGAGTAGTTTCGGTTAATCGAGGTTCGAATAATAGAGGTTCTACTGTATATACTATAAAGAAAATACACTTTTAATTCGCTTTTAAAAACAATAGTTTACTAAACATTTTGCGGACAGATTTTGCCTTTAAAAACATCATTTCACGGAATAAGTAAAAGTATAAACGTTGTAAGCTGGTTCTCCGTAAGTCAGTATGGGCATTTGACTTAGGGTGGACGGTACGTTGCATTATGTTAAAAAATACAGGGAAAATAACCACTGAATATTTAAAACGCATGTTTTTTTTTTTTTTTTTTTTTTTTTTTTTTTTTAGCAATGAAATGCATATTTGATTTAAAAAATAATAATTAACTTCAAATAATTTTCAACCATAGTCTTATAATATACGCAAATTCTTTTGTGTGGATTTGTAAATGAAAGGTAAATGCTCTTCATGCTATATTCTATTTAAACATGATTTTGTTAAATAACATATGTTAATTTTATTTTATCTCACGTATTTTAAAAATATTAAATAGTAACTATGCGAAATTCACACTCTACTTAATGTATCTGAATACTTTTGTACGTCTCTTTACACCAAATGCTTAAACAATTTCTTAATAAAGTTTCCAGTAACATTCCCATACAATAAATATTTAGAATACAGTTTGCACTTTCTACTAATATTTGAGTTATAATAATAAGAGATTAACACACACGACATACAAACACACACAGACCAACCATACTTAAAACCTGAATTTCGGTTTCAACCATGTAAAAAATACTTATATTTTAAAATACCTTCTTAAAGCTTATTAAATGTTGTCCAGGAAACTTTCCGTGGTCAGTTTCTTTAAATTCAAAAAGCAACAGCATTCATCGGCACATCTGGTTGGTTGGTGGTTGGTTGGTGTCGTGTCCAATTGAAGTCAAATTCAAATCATTCCATGTGCCAAAATCACGGCCTTGGCAATGTCCACAATTTTGTCGCTATAGAGATTTCCCTGAAAGGGAAATTCGTCAAAGGCCTGTAAGCTTCTTATGATGGCCGGGCAGTTGAAAATGTGTTCTGGAGTGAGTTCCTTCTCCAGGCAGTTCCTACATGATTTGTAAGTTCTGGTGTCATCTGTATTTATTGTCATTCCACCAAAGTGTTGGGTTCTGAGTCTGGAGATAGTCTTGGTAATCATCCTGTCTGCATTGATAACACATAGTTGATGTTCCTTTTTGATGTGTTTTTCTTTCAGTCTGTATCTAGCAATTGCATTAGCGTCACCTAAAGTTACGGTGCTGCAGATTTCCAAGTTTAGGTCCCTCGCTTCCTTCGCCAGCTTATCTGCTTCTACCAACATGTGCGGGATCGGCACATCTAATATATATATATATATATATATATATATTGTTTTTTTAAATATACTATTAAAAAATTACCAACTCAAACTCAAACTTAATTATCTAGTTTTATTTTTTATTTCATTTTGCACGCGCGCTTTTTATCTCCTAATTTAAAATTATTAAAAAAGAACTCTTTCTATACTGTCCGTTTCGAAACTGATTATTATTAATTTTCTTTTCTTTTCTTTTTCTTTCACAAAAAGAAGAAGAAAGGAAGGGAAAAATTTGATGAAATTCTGGCAAAAGCAGAATTCAGTTTAGTACGGAGGACTGTAATTATTATTATTATTTTCAAATTATAACATCGCTTTCAAATTATTCAATTATATTTTCGATAAATTTTCGATTTCGATAAATGTCCAACTATCGTAAAACTGGTATCGTAAACATCCGTAGATTGAGACTAATAGTCCTCAGTCCTGAAAAGAAAAAAAAATATATTTTAAATTTCTGATGGATTAATTTTCCTGTTATCTGAACATTAAATATTAATAAAATTAAAAAAAAAAAAAAAAAAAAAAAAAAAAAAAAAATATTTCAACTTTTTTTTTTTTTTTTTAACTGCGCAGTTTTGTTCAAATAAAATTTTAAATTTTGCATTTATTTTTTCTATATCTTTTATCTAAATATACTTCTTAATTACTAATTATTTATATAATAATGTCAAATTATCTTCTTATTACTTAAGATGCATTCGTACCAACAAAAGCTTTGTTTTGTAATTATCATGATAGAAAAATAAAAGATTTTTGTAAAAACCCATCAGTCGCTTTCTTTATCGCTAATTTTATTATAACTAAGATCTACTATCAATCACATAATTATTTATTACATTGGCAGTCTAAAATGTATTTTTAATTGTAATTATAACGATATCATGGGGTTCATATAAAGAATAATCACTTTTCACACTGAATAAAAATAAGATGAGGTGGATAGGGCTGAATACACGTAAGAAATGGGATATTAATCTAAGTTTTAAAGTTGAAAATGATTGAATAGAAGCTATTGTTTAATATTTGATTCTTTAGATTAATGACTAAAGTTTTTAATACATTCTTATGTGATATATTATGGAAATTAACTATTCAAGACACATTTACAATAAAAGCAAAATATTATGAAATAATGAAAAATGTGCTTAAGGCTTTAGTTTGAAGTAATGCATTCATAGAACTTTCTAAATTAGATTTGACGAATTAGGTACGTTTATATATATATATATATATAATATATCTAAAAATGTGTACGTAAATTTTATTTTTTATATTATGTTTTCTTTTCCTTTAATTTATTTCTCAGAAGACGATGCACAGTATCATCAATTTTATAATACAGTAGCTGGGAAAAGTTTTGAGGCAATATATGTTTTCTTTCCTAACTATTTTGAAAGCGAAATTTCTTAATGATGTAAATTAATAAATTGTACCCCTTTTAAATCTTTAAAAAAAAAAAAGAAAAAAAGTAAAAAAGAAAAGAAAAGAAAAGAAAAAAGAAACATTAGAATAATTGAGACATATTCTTGAATTTAAAATACATAGAAAAGTCTCAAAAAGCGCTTAAGCAAAAGTTTTAATACAATTCAGTTTTCTAAATTTTAATTAAAATTAAACATTTTAATGTTACGAAATACATCAATATATAATATTTACCTGCATATCCTTTTTCTTTGAGGATTTCAGTACACCGTCTAGGCAGGGATTGAACACGGCAATCTAAAGATGGACGTATTCGGATTGAAGATCCTGAAGTCGTTCTGCCTTTGAAGAACGCTTGCAAGTCTCGACTTTTCTTCCGATGTGTTGCTAATGGTGTTATATTGAATTGAGGTCAGGTTACTGACCCGGCCAGTCCAACACTTTAATTTTCTTAGCTGTAAACCAATTTGTCACTATTTTGGAGGTCTCCTCATTATCCTGCTGAAACATCAATTCACAAGACATCTTTTTACGAGCATAAGGCGGTATGTGATTTTTTAAAAGGCTTTTTAAACATTTTGATACATATCCTATCGATGTGTTCAAGGGGAAGAAGCCATCATGATTGAAATCTCTCAGACCATTACTGATTCGTTTCCGTATTTGACTGTTGAACGTCGGTGCCAGAGATCCATTCTGGTGTCTTTTAAGTGACGAATATAACGTTGATCATCCCTTTCAAATAAACTGAATTTGCATTCATCGCTACAAGGACCTTTTTCCCAATCTTTGCTCATCCACATTTCGTGCTCTTTAGCGACTTTTTATTTTATTATCCTATTCTTTGTCCCAAAAGTAAGGTTTTTTTTTTTTTTTTTTTTTTTTGAACTCGTGTACACAATCCAGCGGTATACTAGTGACAACTTTGGATAAAAATATAGAGTTAAAAAAAAAAAAATTCTAACAAACCCATCTGATTTGTTGATGGTTTTTGAAATGACCAACTCACTTGATTTATCTTTATCTTCAGGAAAATTAGTATTCACTGTTAACTTTTACGCTGTTCTTTGCAAAATGTGCAGAAACATGGTTTTTGGGGAAATAAGCTCTAATCATTTTGATAAAACTTAAGTTAAGGGTTTTTTGAGATGGTAAATCCATCTGACTTATCCTCATCTTCAGTAAAATTATTGTTCAATGTTGTGTTATCCATAACTTTGTACATTACAATATATGACAGAAATTTGGTTTTCTTTGAAACTACTCGAACAATTTTGATAAATATTTAAGGTTTTGACTTTTTAGAAGTGACAATTCGTTCTGAAGTATCCTCATCTACAAAAAATAAATAAATAAATAAAATAAAATAAAAAATAAATAAAAATAAAAATAAAATTCACAGTAAACTCTCTCTTTGTCCGTCTAAACTGTGGCAGAAACTTGGTTTTTAGGAAAATGGACTTAGCGACTAAGATAAAAACTTAGCGTTGAGAGTTTTTTAAGATGAGAATCCCATACTTATCCTCAACTTCCCAAAAGTTAGCGTTCACTTTTAACCCTCATTGCGCTCGTGGCAAAACATTTCAGAGACTTGATTTTCATAAAAGCTTCTTAAATGATTTTGAAAAAAAAAAATAATAATAATAATTTTAAGGGCTTTTTTTTTACAATTCAATATGCATTGTCCTCTTTTTCAAAACATTAAGCGTTTCACAGATAACCCGCGCTTCGTCCTAGGAAAAATAGCATAAACTTCTTCTTTTTTTTTTTTTTTTTTTAACAGAAATGGTTTTGATCAAAGTTTAGAGTTAGAGCGTTTTTGAGATGATCGTTATTTATGATGACAGTTTTAATTTCCATCTATTTATTTTAATTTACGAATTGTATATTTGAAGAAAATCAACAGGTTTATTCAATTACTCTATCAATTTTAACCTAAAATTAATTTTAAATGTATTTTATGTAATTTCAAATTAATTAAACAATCTAGTAGCCGAATAATTTGCGTTCTGGTTTTCAGTTCGAAGGCGTCTGGTCCGAATCTCATTTCACGCACGAATGTTCGTAGTAGTTTTTGGAATTCCCTTTAATCCATAGGTGACGGAATAATTGGTCCAAAAGTACAACAAAATGTTCATTGAGCAAAAAACTGAAATAATCTTTTAAAAAAATAGTGTTTTTATGTCTTCTAAAGTATTTTAAATTGTGTGATATTCGAAAAGATCTTCTAATGTAGTGAAAATTTAAGGATATAAATAACACAAAATAAAATTGAAATAAATGCTAAAACGTTTTAAAGATAGATAAAAATAATTTAAATAACATTGCAGAAAAGTTTAGTTAAAAAATACTGTCGAAAAATTTGAAGCCGACATTAATTTAAAGATTACAAAAGTACTTAAATCGTATACATATATATGTGCGCGTGTGTGTTTTTTAACTTTTTTTCTTCGTAATTTTTTTAAGTATATATTAATTCAACCAAATATAAACCCTGTTTTATCATAGAATTTTAATATTATTCTCTGAAATAAAATTTGACAATGTATTCTTTTTTCCCTTAGATATCTCTGATATTTACTGTTCTCCTTTCTCACATCTTTTGACTTTTATTTCTGTAGTTTTGCCAAGAGTATCATTTTCAGGTAAGAAATGAGAGGGAAAGGATATAAATAATCTCCCATTATTTATAAAGATAAAAATGTACTCCCCACTGGGAACTTTCACCTTCCATTTTGTTATTGCAGGATTCCATTGCATTTTTTATTTTTATTTATTTTTTTATTTTTTTTAACTTTAAAGGACAGAAAATATAAGTCAAGGTAGAAAATAAATATATACAAAAATAGCATGTTTCAAAGGTAGACAATTTTCATAAAAGCAATATTGAATAACAAAATTGTAAAATCTACAAAATTTCTAATAAGCCAATCAACAATTAAATTCCTCTTAACAAAGTTAGTGGAATAAATGAATTTTAAATGTCAAACTTTTATTTATTTTTTTTTTTTTTTAACACAACTTGAGTGCATTGATTTATAATCATACCTATTTTGTTTCGTTCGATGAAGTGTCATTCTTTACTTTTTAAACCTGAAACAATTGATGCTTATCTTTATAATTATGGTATACATTAAGAAAATTCTTGGAATTGAATACCTCTACGTGTTTTAGTACTAAACAAAGGGACGAATATTCAATATAGCACAGCAATGTGACTTTTTGCATAATATGTACCTTGGGAACAAATATGTTTACTGGTACAATGTTTATCCTTTTAATGCTTGTTCTTGTTGATAGATTGGCGAGTTAAATCTAAAAACATTGTAGGAGCTTCCCATTATAAATATGGTCACAGAACTCTACTTTATTATTTATTTTATTAGTTACTTATTTATTTTTACTAGTTTCTCATAAATAACTTAATAATTAAAAAAAAATTCTTGACATTGCAGGGAAAACAGTTGAAGAAAAAGCATAACGATATTTTTTACTTTTATTTACAGATAAAATTAGGGCTAAATCTAGTATCATTATTATATCTTGGAAACCTCTGGGCGGCCCCTACCTACCTCGTCTAGACCAAGTTTAACAAATTTAATACCATCCAAAGGGGCGAAAAATGCCAGATCACCGCATGGCGACCAAGTAATCTATGATCTATTTGAGCAACCCATAGAAATCAGCTGTGTCCCGAGGAACTAGGATAATACTTCTATCTGTAGACTTTTAACTTATAGATAGAACTTTGTCTTTGCAATTTCGCTTTTCAGAGAGTTTTTTTTTTTTTTTAACACTCTATTTTATATTTTTTTGCTCGACCAGCACAACCGTACTTCCAAGAATGTGCTACAGGAATGTGTGCACGCACCAGGGTGTTGGAAATTTTGAAATAGTTGTAGAACTAGCTGAGAAAATAGAGAAAAAAAAATGCGAAGAGGGAAATGGGCAGGGGAGGCGCAAAAGTCTTTTGTACGAGGGGACTTACTAGCCCAAAGTATGGAGGAACAAACGTAATTTACAAAAAAAAAAAAAAAAAAAAAAAGAAAGAAAGAAAGAAAAAAGAAAAAAAAAAGAAAAAAACTAGGGAAAAGGAATTGTGAAGACACTCCTGTTTGAAAAATGATAAATGACGAAAGAAGCTGAAAAATAATGGCCTGGGGAAAATATGCACAGGAATGGAGAATTATGTAATTCTCACTGGGAGAGGAAGAAAAAAAACTTAGTGATGTGCTTAACTTAATTTATGTACTGAGATAGGCATGTCAGGTGATTAAAGACCGAACAAAAACGTGTTATGCACAGGAGTTACCGAAAAGGGAAGGAAAAAAAGGGGATCATCTCAATTTTGATCCACTACGAGGGAATGGTGCCCTGTGTTGGTAGCCCGACGAAGTGTTAACGACCGCATCAGGCACTTGAAAGTGCAGCACAGATTAACGAGGTCTAGACCCCGCTACACCCGTTTCAAATGGAACGAACATAATATTACATTAACATAAAATTATATAATAAACATAAAATAATTGTAAACAAAGGAGAAAAAGTAAAGGGAACTTAAAATTAAAAAAGAAAAAAAAAAAAAGGAGATACATAAGTAATTTACACATAACTGGAATTAAAGGATAACGGGTGAAAACAAAAGAAATACAACACAACATAATGTAAAATAACAAAACAAATAATAATTAGAATTATTCAATTAAACAAGCATATTCATTCATACGGACTGCTTCCCGTGTTGCGAGAACGGGCCAGGGGAAGAACCAAAGTGGATCGACAGAGCCTGCCACAATTGCCGAGTGTCCCTTCGATCCTCACGCAAAGGGAGAAACCTAGCTTGGCCGAAAGTGGCTGAGGTGGTTTAACTATAGTGGAAGGTTGCCTACCTCCCGCCGCAGGACGGTCGACAGACATACTGCTGAGCGAGAACATGGAAGTTGAAGGTAAATTGGCTAAATAGAAGGTAAATTGGCTAAGGAAGATAATTTGGCTAAATGAATTATAATTAACTAATAATATGGATAAAAAAGAACCAAAATAAAATAGATGAATGGGATTGCCCGCGTCCAATCACGAGAAGTAGTAGCAGGAGGAGATATACACACTAACATACTGGGTTTTTGTTAGCATTAATGCATCGTATTTCGCTCGGCTTTTCGCCGACTCTTTGAAATTTGATCGAGTTATAACATAGACATATGTCGATTCGAACAATATGGCCGATTTTCGATGAGAAGAAAATCACTGAAAACAAATGCCCAACCTATAACAAATAACAATGAAAAATCGATAAACATCATGTCATTTCGGATTTTAATCCGATGAATTTTAAAATTCATCAAATTTCAATCATTGGATTCAACTATCCCGATAAGGTTCACGTTTCTTGATGAGATTTTATTTATTGGTTTGTCATACATTCATCGGAAAATGACGAAAGGCCATTGTGCTACTTAGACAGGCAAAATACTAATTTAGATCCTTCACGGAGAGGGAATGGGGGTAAGGATTCCGCTGTTTTGGTAGCCCTATGAACAACTCACCTGCAAAGAGCAGTCTACGATGCAGAACATTTTAATTAAAATATTCTTATTGATCATCTAAAAAAAATATTCTGAATATTTGAGGGGTTTTTTTTTTTTTTTTCAATAGTTTGCATGTCTTCAAAAGCTTTATAGCTGATCAATTATTTATTTTTCGTTTTAAAAAAAAAGAAAAAAAAAAAAGCGAAATCATTGAAAGCATAAAATGAAATGTTTGTTTAAGAGAACAGAAGCGGTACGAAAAAGACAGTCAAAATTTGGAACAATGAGTTAGAATAAAGTAAGTATGTTGGATCATTCGTTACGGCAACACATTTCTATTAAAATTAGGTTGTCAGATGAATTCTAGATTCTTACTTTTGTACACCATTATTTTTGTAACAAAGCAATTGCTCTATATACACTCATGTCCAGAATTATCTTTACATATCCAAAACTAATGATATTCAATGAAATATCCAATCAATGTGATCCATTTTTGCAGAAAATGTGTGAAAAACAAGCCTAATTAGCATTATCCAATCAAAAGTAATCAAACGATTCTGTGATATGCAAATCTAGGCTTACGTCATCCGACGCTGAATCAAGCGCTTTGCGCAAAGTGAATAAGTTGGTAAATCTCTGCGATATAGCGTTTGATTTCAGTGTGTAAGGACTCAAATCGGTTTGCTATGGCTTCGAAGTATCATTTGGTAGAATCTATGAAGTGGCGACTCATCGGCCGTTTAGAAGCAGGACAGCCTATCACGGAAGTAGCCAGATGTCTGAATATTTCAAGACAGACAGTCTCTACATTATGGAAACAGTTTGAAACGATGGAACTGTTGTAAGAAGGCCTGGACAAGGTCGTAAACGAATGACAACTGCTTCTGAAGATCGATATTTGGCACTAACTGCCCGTCGTAACAGGAAATTTACTGCTCGCCAGTTAATTTCAGAGCTTGTAGCCGCCACTGGAACTGCTGTATCACGGCAAACGGTATACAGAAGGCTTAATGAAATAGGTCTTTATGCCAGAAAGCCAAGGGTATGTGTTTCACTGTCTTTACAACAGAGGAGGGATCGGTTAAATTGGTGCAAAGAACATCAGAACTGGAGTCAACACCAATGGTCCCATGTTCTGTTTACTGATGAGTCGAGGTTTAGTTTTACAGGTGATTCTAAACATGTTTACATATGGAGGGAATCAGGAACGCGAAATTATCCCTCAAACATAATGGAACATGACCGTTTTGGTAGTACAGGTGTGATGGTATGGGGTGGAATAATGATAAATGGACGTACGCCCCTACACGTTTTCGACAGTGGAACTGTGACTGGCGAGAGGTATCGGGATGAGGTCCTAGAGCCTTATGTTAGACTTTTCAGAGGTGCATATGGATCTGACTTTTTATTTATGGACAATAATGCTCGTCCACATCGAGCAAAGCTCGTTGACGAATTCCTTGAAAGTGAAGGCATTGAGCGAATACCGTGGCCAGCAAAGTCTCCTGATCTTAATCCAATAGAGAACTTATGGGACTACCTTGGAAGAGCAATTGCACGTAGACATCCTCCTCCTAGAAATGTAAATGCTCTGAAGACGGCATTACTTGAAGAGTGGAGCTTAATTCCCCAAACTGTGGTTAACAACGTTATTGCCAGCATGAAAACACGTTGTGATATGTGTGTACAAGTCAGGGGAGATCATATTCCATATTAAATTCGTAAGGCTTAATTCTGTTCTGCGTTATTCCTCTTTTTCTGAGCTCTCTTTGTTACATTTTATTACCACTTTTAATGTTTCATGCTACAATTTTATATTATATGCGATGCCCTTATTTTTTTCCTTTGTTATTTATGTGTCATAGTGTTATATACCATTCCAAAAATAAATCACAAGATCATAGTTCACAGCTTCTGAGAAATCTGTGAATTTATGCATGTAAAGATAATTTTGGACATGAGTGTATATTAAAAAAAAAAAAACAGAAAATTTGTAATTAAGTTAATCGACAAATTATTTACTAAATTATCGAAAAAAACAATAAATTTGTAATATTTATCTGGTAAACCTGATTACAACTACAATCAAACGACTTTTTTCAATAATTTTGAATAGAAAAGTTATTATGTATTAGTATTGTGATTTTTTCTTTCTGTTGCACGTTTTTAACTAAATTTTCCAAAAGACATTTGTACGAGATATAATGTGTATTTCGATGTTTAAATATATTTTTTAAAAATTGGTTAACTGCATAAAAGTCTTTGGTTTTATTCTGACTGACAATAGATCAACTTACTGATGCATAAATTGACACTGATTATTGGATTTATTGTTCAATTGATTGGTTGATTGGTTGATTAAAATATATTGGTTTTGATTGCTTGGTATCTGAATGGAAGATGCTTTGATTAGTTTTACTATATATATTAAAATATGCCATTAATAGTACGACTCTAATTGAGAAAAGGAACGTAGAAAATAATTTTTAACAAATGCACAAAACCATAACTAGTATTAAATTCTTTCTAAGGAAAGGTGAAAACTACGTTATTAAAATATTCCTAAGAAAAGATTAAAACTATGTTTTAAAGTATTATATGTACAGATTTCTCTTTGCAACGACTTTCGCATTAGTAAATGTTATTACAATGTCCGCTAATGCATCATTTTTTCACACCCTTAAGTGTTTGATTTTGGAAGATTATCAACTTGTAACTTAATTATGGACTAAGAAGGGACATTTTATAAAATTTAAAGCTGTTATTGGAAACCACTGTGATTTTCTTGTTGCGAAGAAAGGGTAGAGCTGTTAGACGCCACTTTTCATCCCCTTAGAGATTAGATTTCTGGAACATTTTCATCTTTTGCCTTAATTATGATGTAAGAAGAGACATATTGCTAAATTTCAAGCACCTAATGGAAACCACCGCAGATATACAATGAATAGGTTAAAAACTTGGACTTTCCCTGATAAGTTGCCCTTAAATACACTTTAACACGAATTAAAACTCAGTGAACTATATTAAAATGTTTATTTTCACATGTGAAAGTTTCTCCACATTACATCACTTTCATAAAAAAAAAAAAAAAAAAAAAAAAAAACTTCGAATTGCACACATTTCTGCTCAAGCGGCAAGAGAAATTCAAACAGCTTCTTTTCTCTTTTGCGAGATTAATACAAAAACCATACAGATAAAATTTAATGTAAGCGTAAATTATCTCTAAAAAAGAGTTAAGTTAAACACGTGTCATTTGTTATTTAGATTAAAAGCACTTTAAAACACGTAAAATTAAACTTTATTAAAAAGATTTTAAAACAATATCTGAAGCTTTTCTCTTTGAAATACCAAAGCGTCATCAGGGATTTTTAATGATGCCTTGGTATTTCAAAGCGAAAAGGTTCGGATAATGTTTTAAAATCTTTTTAATAAAGTTTAATTTTAAGTGTTTTAAAGTGTTTTTAATCTTTAAAATAATAATAATAATAATAATAATAATGTAAGCAGTTAACATTCTCGCAAACCAGGGAGGCGAGACTCAACATTTTTACTACGATTTTAAAAAATTAGTGTTTTATTAAAAATTTGAAGTAGATTTAAAATGTTTAATTTTTTTTTTTTTTTTTTTTTGTAATATTGGATATTTTTTCAATTTTCATCAGTTTATAAATTTAATTTTGTAAAAAAAAATAACAATACGCCATTTTTTAAGATTTTCAATGCAAATATTATTATTATTTTTATTTATTTTTATTTATTTATTTATTTATTTCATTTATTATTACTATTATTATTATTATTATGCTATAAAGGCTAATAGCTAGAATTTAATGAAAATAGAATTTAACTTTTAAATGATATTCCAGTTACGTATCCTGAGCTAGAAACATTGATCCATAAGGTATTAATAATCGAAATAATTCACTTCGATTTACCTTAAACATTCAAATTTGTTCGCAGTTTAATTATTACTCTTTGGAGAAATAAATGTCACATTTTAAATTCAATTTCTTGTCTATATACAATTAAGTTCTATTTGTGTTATCCATTTTCCACTATGCAAATAATTTTTCTTCTTTAATTTACCATGAACTGTTATTCTTCTTTTATTATTGCGCTATCCCATGAGATCTCTAAATAAGTTTTAGATTTCAATTATAAACTCTGAAAATCTTTTCTGTTAAACTCATTTTCAATAAGTTTTGTTATTTTAAATCTATTGTTTTAAATGTTTCTAAATGATACCCATTGATTGGCGGTAATTAGTTTAATAGTTTTTAATTCTTTACTTTTATTTTATTTTTTATTTTTTAACATTCAAAAGAAAAAACAAGCCTTGTTAAATAATAAAATTACCAGAAATTTTAAATAAAAAATCACTTTAAGAAGACTTTTTTTATTTTTATTATTATTTATTTATTTATTTATTTTCATTATATGTTTTTAATAGTTGAACATATTATATGAAAAATTTTTATAGATTTTGGACTCTGTTTTGGATGTAATCCCAAGTTACTGTCATGCGTACATACAGTAAATTTTCTACTTATATGAAATATAAGTAGCAAAAAGTAAAATAAAGTAGTATTAAGTAAAGTAGTAGTGTGCTACTTATATATTTGCTACTTATTTGAGCTACTTATATTAAAACCTAAAACAAATATCGTGTAAGTTCAAAAAGTTATGAGTGTTAAAATGAACAGAATTTTAGTTCTTATCAAGCCAAAAGCTAAATTATAAGGGGTTTACCTCACATTTTTATTTTTATTTAATCAATAGCCAATGGTAATGCAGTGCTTACTGATTGTAAATAAATATTGATAAAACCTCTATCATCTTCCTTTTGTTTTTGAGAAGAACTGAAATTCTATCGAATTTATTTCTCATAACTTTTTGAATTTACACGATATTTGTTTGGAGTTTTCATAGAAGTAGCTCAGTACTTTTGGCTATTAAACCATGCAAATGAAGATTTTAAAACCTTGCCCATGCATAGTTAAAAATCATTTAGTAGAAATGCTCATATTTCGTAAGATATTTAACATTTTTACATTCTGGTTGTTGTGTGCTGTGCCTAATGTAGTACACCAAGTTTCCTAAAAAGTGCTTTTCACTGGATCTAATAGCCTACTTGTTATAAATAAAAAAGTGTTTTTTTTTTTATTAAGAATCCTTTATACCTCTATGAATATATGTGGTAGCCTCATAAAAATTTATACAATTAATTAGAAGAATCCTCATAATCATATACTACAGCAAAAATGCATTTCAAGCATTGCTTTTATTTCTTATGAAATATATTAAGTATAACATGTTCTTTATACTCAGGGCTGTGCTTAGGGGAGGGGGAGGGCGAACTAGGCGGCTAAAAGTTACAAAATTTTAGCTGAAAATTAAGTATACTAAAATTGGCTATTAGTTTCTCTATATATTAAAAAAAAGTAACTGTCGCTGGCGTCAATTTTTTTTGTCTGCGACAGCATCTTCTCGCGGAAGGCAAAGTGCTCTGCATCATGAGAGGTATCAGTGTATTCCGACTGCTTCAAGGAAGGCATTTCAGCTGCTTAGAAATTTCTATCATTTTAATTAACGAAGTTATTAAGAAAAACGTCGGGTTTATGAAGGTACTCTATTTGCCACCGGAGGGAAACGTTTCTCTTATGACGTTTTTTTCTGTGTCTCTGACGTCACTTTCCTCAGGAAAATTAAAATGTGATCAATGGTGTAAATAAGAAAATTGAAATATTAGAATCTTTGAGATGCTCGAGAGGAGAAAAAAATTATTTAGAATAGCAAAACATGAAAATAACCGATATTTTAAAAACATTAAGTAAAAATTTAATAAAAATGAAATGAAAATTGGTTTATATTTTTATTTTATTTTATATTATTAGTTAAGTTTATACTATTAGTTTAGTTTTTATTATTAGTTTTTATTTTAACGTTAGGCGAAAAAGATTTAGTAATGAATATAATAATTATGTTAAACAACGATTGGTATAAATTTAGAAGTTAAGCCCAGAATTTTTTAAAATGAAATTTACGAGACAACAACATAGATTACTTTATATATAGATTTAGTTTTTTCACTCAAAATATATTTAAAATGATGGATCTTTACTATGACCAATTTAGCTATTTTTAAATTTTAGAAATGAAGAAACTCGTACGTTTTTCGCCAAGGAATTCATTTACGCAACCACAATAGCCATTTTAACTCTAGCCATGCCTTAAATACTGAGAAAAAGGTACTTACGTATTAACGCCACCGCAGCTAGGTACAACTATAGTATCTCCCCACAACTGAATTTGGTGATTTTTCTTTGGCGCCGTTTTGAACGATAACGATGTCGTTCTGGACTCTTTGAGATATAATATGGCAGCCTGCATGCTGCTTATTTTGGATTTATGATTATATGATTTAGCTTATGATTTACGATTTAGCTTATGATTTTATCATTTATGATTTTTAGATTTATGATTTAGTCATAATCGCCGAATATAAATCGCCAAATTCAGTTGTGGGGAGATACTATAGATGTTCACTCTGATAAATAAGATTCCAAAAGATGTCTCGCTGTCCCCTATGTCTCGTGTGTGCGAACAACAAGATTACTCTTTATTGGCGCATTAGCGCAACTTCTGCTGCGGTGGCGTTAATACATAAGTACCGAGAAAAATTATAAAATAGTGCAATAATAATAATAATAATAATAAAATTCACAAACTATTTTTGTGTTTTAAGCATTGATGTAAAACTTTGCAGAAAACAGAATTTAATTTAATATAACAGGACTTTTTTTTTTTTTTTTTGTCTATTTTCCCATGTAATGGAATGAAGTAACTGCATTGCTAAAATATTTTAGTTACGCCTAATACAGGACCTCACTGCCAGATTTTAAATTTTTCATTTATTTTGACGATGACTTAAATTACCTATCTCAGTTATGCATGTCAAGATTTTTGCGAGAAAAGTCTAAGCTACTTCGGTGCCAAATTTAAAATTTCGCCAAGAGGTTAAACTGTTCCATTGCTTTAGCACATTTTTTTTTTTTTTTTCAATTTTATTTTAAATATTTTTTAACTTAATTCAAGAGAGAAAAAAAGAAGAACATTTTTTTATTTGAGCTAAATATACAAAATATCTCCAGGTAAAATATTATCCGTACTATTAGAAAGAAAATGGTTAAAGTAGTTTTTCCTGTACCTTTGATGTCTCTATAAATTAAATTAAATTATATTATCCAATATCATTATATTTCATTCACCACACGCATTTTTTACTTTCTAAATTCAATATTATATAATATATATGTAAAAAAATCAAGGTGTAACCAGTACACATCCAGAAGTTGTAGCCAACAAATATTTAGAAGCCAATCATTAACACAAGTTCAGGAGATATCGCCAACAACTATTAAGATGTCATGTTCAATATATACCAGTAGATATCGCCAACGATAATAATTATTCAGAATATATCGCCAACAAGTATTCAGGAGCCATCATGAATATTTATTCAGAAAATATTGTCAACAAACATTCAAAAGCCATCCAATTTATGAATGGTGATGGTCTATGTTGAATACTCCAAATCGGCAATTCGTTTTTACAATATAATGAAGGATGAATTTTTCGCTAATCAGTAGGTTTCGAAAAGTGTGATCCCCCCCCCCCCCCCGATTTAATTTAGTATTTAATATAGTTTAAGAAATGGTAAAATCAGATATTGGCGGGCATCTTGACACATTCATGGCGACAATGCAAAATCGCTATCTGAAAGAAATTGTCCTGTCGTACTACTACTAATGAAATGTTTAAAATAATTGCAATAATCACATAAGATATTTAATTTCAATAGATCTGACTAAATCATATTCTAGGAAAAATGCACTTTAAAAAGTTGCATGTTTACTGTTATAAGCACCATTTTAAACCTTGTTGTAGATTAGAAATAAATGTAGAGTGTTACATATTGCCCATAATTAACTAAAAAAAATTCAATAGTAAAAAATATAGGCATTAGAAAAAATGAGTTCATAATTTCTTTAATCAAGCAATAATACCCGAAAAATTCATCGTCCAACAGTGACAAAAACTTAACAAGTGGATCGTATACCAAAGCTGTAGCGCTAAATCGTTTAGATAAGAATTTCTCTCTGTTCTAAACAGTTAGTGTTATCGTTGTTTATTTTGTGTGTCTAGCTGTTTAACATATGTTTTCTCTCAAAATAATGGCAAATTGTTATTAAACTGTCGAACGTTAAGACAGATTTTTCACATATTTTAAACGATATAATATTAAATATTGTGTATTTCAATGTGATACCATATATGGTGGATTTCTATAATATTGTTCAACTTTTCTCTTGTGTTATGTATTATTAATATTCGAATTCAATGAAAGGCAAAGTTGCGAATAGTCGGGCAAAATCCAGCAGGGGTTAATGAGCGAAGCAAGTCGGGATGAGGGAAAGCCTTCCTCGGGGGTTGGTGAGCGGAGCGAGCAGGGTGCAGAGCCCCCTAGTCTTAAAAAAAAAACGAATTTGATAACTTTTCATCTATGGCAACCCGGCAGTTTTTGGTTTTAAAGAAAAGTTTTCAGAAGCACAGAGAGGGAAATAAATTTAGCGCTGCAATTTTTTTTTTTTTTTTCACGTAGCTTTATTTGCTGCGTAATAGCCATGTGTTTTTCGCAGTGTTCTTAATAGAAGAGTATCATCTTCCGCAGTGGTATCCAACACGCGCCCTCAGGGCCAAATTCTGCCCACCCAACAAAGTTGCGACCCACGATGAAATTCAAAATTTTGTGCAATGCTATCTTCTGTTAACTGTGCAAAAGCTATCAAAAGTAGTTCTCGCTCTTCTAGATTAAAATGACATTAGATTGTATGATATTTGTATATTTTTATTTTTGTAGTATAAGATCAAATATATATATATATATATATATATATATATATTGGGGTTTCCACGAACCCACTTTCTTCGAGAAATATCTCACCTTCTAAATAATCTTCTTAAAAACATATGGTTATTTAATGACAAAATGTCTATTTAAAAATAGTTATATGCAAAATTAAGGGCTGCGATCTTATTGTATGTGTATGTATGTATATACACAGAATGCGGCGTAACTAAATAAAATGCACTTGCAATGCAGCCTTCGAGGTATTTTGAGTTCGATAGGCGAGATTGTATCGCATACTTTTAAAATTTACGAATTTTAAACAGTATGTTTTAATTAACCATTTTCAACAAATGTTTTGTTACTAATTTAATGTCAGAACCTTTACCACATAGTTTTTTATATATTTTATAATTTTTAAGCGTTACTTATTTTATATAAGATTTTTATATTTCAAACACTTGGTTGTAAGTTTTTTCATGTCCTATTGCAGCCGTATATTTTTCTTCCTCACATTCGTGTTTTATTATTATTATTATTATTATTATTATTGTTATGCAAATTTTTATTTATATTTTACTTTGCTGATTCTAAAAAAAAAAAAAAAAAAAAAAATCTGATTGAAGACAAGAAAAAATGAGTGAACTGTCACAAGACAGCTATCTTGCAGATGCTCAAAGGTCAGAGGCTAGAATGAGTCCTCAATACCCAATAAGTACGAGAAGTATGTGTTTCCTATGGAAAATTTTGAAAAGGCTCCAAATTAAGCAAAATAATTTCCCCGAATTTTAAGCTTGTTGTCTGAAAAACATTGTCTGATTTATAAAAAGTCACAGTAGACCTGACTGCACAACTATCATTTCTGGATTATATAGGAAATACGTTAATAAAGCTTTTACACATGCATTTTTAACTGAATAATTTCATATATTGTGGTGAATACGGGCAGTTTACATTTTAGTGCTTATGTTAAGGAAATTTACTTGTGTACATTTTCCCCAATTTAGCTATCTACAAAGTTTAACGAAAAATTTGTACATTTTTTTAGGTGTTTGGGATAGCCTTTAGACCAAACAGTCAGTGGGAGCCCCTAAATTTATTTCTGATTTGTACTTTCCTTCAATTGAAAGATTAATTGGGGCCGGGCTAGAATACAAGAAAAAACTTAGAACCGATATAAACAAAGCGTCAGGAACATGCACAAAGAAAGTTAATAGAAGAAAAAAAGAAAATAACAAACAGTGAAAGACACATATAGTTCAGACATAGGCGTCACACATAGCGGCAAGGGGGCACTTGCCCCCTCCTGGAAAAATCTATTCGAAAAAAAAAAATCAATTATACTTGAAGCTTTAAAACTGTCGTTAGTGTCGATGATTATCTAAATTGCCAAATAAAATTTATACCACAGAACCAATTAGAGACCATTTTTGCGGATCAGATATTGGCTCAAACCTTTTTTCGAGAGTAGAGTTCGATTCGACTTCAGTGTTACCAGAGACTCTGCGATTTTTTTATCCAATAGTGAACAATAATTTTGAGAAGTATTGTTTTGTATACAGTCGGTAACAAAAGTCTCCGAACACTAGCAAAAATTCCTATATAGAAAAAGTACACTTAATACAGTTTTGTTAAATAAATCCTTGTTCGAATTCTGTTCTTAGTCAGTCTAAAAACAGGATTTGACTAGGATTTATTTAACAAAACTGTATTAAGTGTACTTTTTCTATATAGGAATTTTTGCTAGTGTTCGGAGACTTTTGTTACCGACTGTACATAAAAGGCGAATTGAATCGAAGAAACGGGTATTTTGTATATCAAATATCACTTCTGAAATTTATTGATGACTATTGAATAAAAAAGTCGCAAAGTCTGGCCACACTGGCCGACTTGACAATAAATTTAAAAACAGTAAGATTCGGATTAGTTAGAATAAGCTATATAATTTTATAAAATACCTTGTGAGCTTAAACTAAATCCAAGAAAAAAAAAATGTTGCTATTTATAAACAGACTTGTTTTATCATCTGAAACAGACAACTAATCAACCATTTGGCCAATTTGTAAATTATATCGACACTTTTACAGTTTTCAGTTTGCCCGCTCCTGAAAAAATTTCTAGCGACGCTACTGAGTACAGATGCTCAACGGTCAGTGGTTAGACAATAAGATGAATCTGAACAGACAACCAGGCGTCAAAATTAGGCTAAAAGGAAAACTGTTTGAAGACCACAAGATACTTACGAACAGCGAAAGAAGAAACTGAAGAGCAACCTCATATTTGAATTGTAGTTAATACCAGACATCATACAGATACCTATCAAGCATTAAATTTTGCCAATTGGATCCTATCAGGGATGCCAGATTTTCCGACTTTTTTATTTAAAATCCACCATTAAATTTTAAATGTACCGACCTCGAGATTAATCGTTTGTTATGCATATCAAATATCACTTCTCAAAATTATTGGTGACTGTTGAATAAAAACGTCGCGAAATCTGTCAACGCTGGATCCTATGTGCAATTTTCGATGATCCTAATTTCGATTAAGCTTTTCAAAGTATTGCCAACATAGCAAGAATGGCAAATGTTTGTGTAATTTGTAATGTAAAACTAGTATGTTGTGGCCACCACAAGACTTTCTTCTATATTTTCCTATACAAATTCACTCAGTAACAATATTGCAAAAAAAAAAAAAAAAAAAAAAAATCCAAGTTTTTTTTTCGTTAAAAGTAAAAAAAATCGATAACTTTGTTTCAAATTATCACACATTTATAGTTCAACCATTCGTTTTAAAGGTATTGACGAGACCTTTCGAAAGATACCCATCTTTGAAATTTACCCAACCCCGTGAGATGCTTCCCCACAGGGGGGAAGCGATGCCCCTAAATGCACAATTTTTTTTCCTAATTAACTACTACTATTATTAATAATTCGTATTAATTTTACAATCACAGGTTAAGAATAACTCTCATTATGTACATTTATACGAAATTTTGTCCTATACTGCCATGTTAAAAATTAAGAAAAAATACGATCACAGCGCCTCCTGTTGTGCGATTGATCCCGAAATCTAATCAGCACCAGTTTATGGCAGGGGCCAACTAAATACAGAGTTTGGTTAATTTTTTTTTCTTTTTTTTTTTTTAAATTACGATTTTTTTCTGTTTTTTTTTTCGTAAAAAGTAAAAAAAAAATCGATAACTTTGTTTTAAACTATCACAGATTTATAGTTCAACCATTCGTTTTAAATGTATTGACGAGACCTTTCGAAAGATACCCATCATGAAAATTTACTCCCCTCGAGGGGGGATTTCCCCCCCCCCAGGGGGGTTGACGAGGCTCCTACACATACAAAAAAAATTTCCCAGTTGACTATCTCTGTTATAAATAATTCTCGTAAATTTCATAATGATTACTAAAAAATAATTCTCTTTATGCACATTTATACAAAATTTTGTCCTATATCACCATGTTAAAAATTTAGAAAAAGTGGGATGACAACGCAACCTGTAAGACAATTTTTGCCAAATGTTGATAGCCACTAATTTATGTCAAGGTGCAACTACATACCAATTTGTATGAAATTCTGTGCAGTAGTTCCTGAGATACAGTTGTCACAAAATTTTGTCACACACACACACACACAGACAGACAGACAGACATACAGACAGACAGACATTTTCTAAAAATGGTCAAATCGTGTTCTACAGTTCTGAAAAAGTGTAAATCCATCAAAAACCCGAGGTCGAAAATTTTTACGAATCCAATACTTTCTTTTATTGAATATAGAAGAAAGTAAAAAGGGCACAGAAAATTCCTGTGATGTGTTGTCCCGATTGAAAAGTTCAATTTTCTGAAATTTCTGAATTGTCAGAAACTTTGATAACTCTTCTTAAATTTTATAAAGACTACTTTATCCCTGACAATGCCGGATGGACAAAATAAATAACAGATAAACAAAATCGTATTAAAAATCTAGTCTACCCACAATAAAAAAAGAGAAAAAAAATCTAGGGTAATTTTATTTGTTGTGCACATGATTTGTTATACACGTGACATATAATAATATATGTCTATGTTTCAGGATTTAAAATACTTTCACCTCACCTTCTTTGTACAACGATTGAAATCTTTTTCCCTTGCAACGCAGTCAGAAAACAAAATCTTCATCCAAACCTACAGACCAGTGGTTGCCAACCGGCGGTCCCTGAACCACTAGTAGTCTACGACAAAATTTTGGTGGTACGCAGAAAATACTTGACATTATTTGCATTTTTTGATGTTTTATTAGAAATTATTCTTTTCGTGTCAATTTTTCAGAAGTTTCTGAATTCCTCCAATTGGACTCCTGGAGGAGAGACTCTATAAATGGAATAATCTTTCATATGTAGTGATTACTTTGAATTTCAGTTCTGCATATTTAGATAGAAATATTTCTAAATGTATCAGAATATTAAAATTTTTCGAAAGTTTGAAATATACGCGAAATATATAATTTTACATTGTATTTCTAATAATCTAACAATACATTATACAGATTATTATATCTAGTTAATATACTTATATATAGAGAGAAAAATAGCAATTTATCAATGTAGTTAAATCTCGTCTCTCATAATATGGAAGCAATAAAAATATGTTCACTTTCTTCCCCTAAATTTTATTACAATCAAACAGCCTTCAATCATCGTTTTTATGATTAAATAAGTATTTACATTTTCTACATAATAAAATAAACATTTGTATTATTATTATTTTTTTTTTTTTATTAAATAGGCATATTTCGTATATATAAAATAGGCATTCTCTATTTATTATTCTAGAAATATATTGACGTTTCTTAATAATGTTAGACATCCACGGGACTTTCTTTAATGAATTTAGTGGTCCGAGGGATTTTTAGTTGTGAATTTCGTGGCCCGTCAAAATGTTGGCGACTGCTGCTATAGAACAAATTTCTCACTTTTCGTACGTTGTAGAGGCTAGATGCTTGTTGGCTAAAATCTTATGCCTAGGAGGGCGGCTAAAATCTTTCACCCAGGGCAGCAAAAAGTATAAACACGGCCCTGTTTATACTTCCAAAGTTTCAAGATAATTCCTAAAGATTTTTTTTATAGATATTTGACAAAATGACTAAAAACGAAAGTGTCCAAATATTTATTAGTAGGTAGCACATTCCATGCACATAAGTTCACTTGTAAAAATTGCATCTAATTAATTCTTGTAAAAATTGCATCCGAGAGCCAAAATAGTTCCAAATGTTTCTGTGCACAATAAGAAAAAAATAAATAAATAATTAAGGAATAGAACACTGATAGCCCTAATGTTTCAACAAGAAAAAACTATTTCATTCTAAAAACGACTCTATTCCAAAAAACTTTTTACGTGATAGAACAATTGTCATTATTGGTATTAGTAATTTACATTTGTCTAAAACGGTCATTACTTTTACAGGGAGGATTTTGATGTCCACCACTGTTATTAGTTTTATTTCTTTTATTGATAACTAACCATAACTTCAATCTTTTATTATTTTCTGAAAAATTATCTTCATGTTTCTTACATTTTGGTTGGAGATGAGCATTGGTCGCGACCATACGCAGGTACTAGGAAGCCATCACCTTGACGTTGCCGATAACTTTAATCTTATACGTTCTATGAAATGCAAAAATCTCATATTGGGGATTTTTAGATTATTCAATGAATTGTTTGTCATATTGTTATTCTAGTTTAAATGAATTATAAAATAATCTGGATTCATTCAAAAATCATAAATTATTCTCTACTATTCACTGTTTAGTTTACGACCATACAATAAATGATAAAAATTACATTTTCAGAGGAGTTCAGTTGTGTTTTATTATTATTATTATTATTATTATTATTATTATTTCTTTAATTTTCATTAAAAGAAAAAATCATCTAGTAAAAGACTTCAAACTTTCAGCTTTAATTATCTGTTTGAATTTTGTTTTTAGAGTAAATAGAAATTGATTTAAAAATTGATTATTGATTTTAAAATATACACGACAGCACAAAACGGAAATTATTTTAAATCGAAACTTACCGCAAAACATAATGTTTAATTCAGTCTTACTTCAAAATATATAAACTTTGACATACGTGTTTACAGTGTTTGAAACTACTGCAGGTTTTGAACTACTTTTACAAAGATATCTTAAAATTTGTTCATTTTCTGGGGTTGAGAAGTTAGAAATGTATCGAAATTTTCGGTAGTTTGATAACCCATAATACCTAAACCATCGTATACAAACTTACAATAGCAGTTCGAATCCTAAAACATACTTTTCTGAATAAAATACTTTTTAAACTTTTTAAAAATATTAATTATGTTTTATTATTTTACATTTTGCGTAACTGTCAATTTTTAGACAAATCATAGGTGTTTTTACTATTTTTTTTTATATTTTTCCCGCTTTTTTATATATTGTAATTCATTTTTAATACAAATGAAGAAATTCAAAGGAATAAAACTTTTTAAAATGTTAATATAAAAAAAAAAAAAAAAAAAAAAAAAAACCTATAAAGGTGTACGTATACCTTTAGTCACTTTGTAGAATATGATTGTAAATATAGATTTAAAATTAAGTTCAAATTTAACAAAATAGCTATTATAGGTCATTTTGTATTACTAAAATAAGCATTATAAATTAATATAATGTGAAATTGAATAAACCATTAGTATCAAAATTAATACAAACATTAATCAAAGAAAATAAATTGTCATTATTTGTATTGCTTAATGAACAAACTTAGAATCAGATAATTAATTAATTAATTATAACACGATTAAAATATCTGAATATTGATTTTCATTAAATGCGATTGCAACAGGGAACATTTTCTGTATATTTACAATAAAAGATTATTCATAAAATACAATACTTACTTAAATAACAATTAGTATACTCATTCCGTGCTTGTTTATTGTACTCAATAAAGGAAAATGACAGAAATAATTTTCTCATTTCATATTATGCTATTATTATTCATGTTTATCGGCATGCTATATTGTATGGATAATACTTGAAATAACTCAAATAGTTGAAATTTTTGAAAAATTGTCTTTGAATTAAAAAGTAAATGATTAAGTATTGCACCGTAATTAGTACTTTTAGTACGTTTCATGTTTAATAAGCTCAAACTGAAAAAAAAATTATATATATATATACATATAAATGGCGTTTTTTAAATAAAAATTAATGCATGTTATTCACATTTGATGAAAGTTACAGATCCTATTTATCGCACTCTTACTTTCATTTTTTGACTACCCGAGATATGTATTGTAATCCATAAAAAATTTCGATATCGACTTTTTATTTGATTCACATATTTTAAGATAGCCCGAATCCAAAGAAACGTCTTTGTGTGAATTATTCAGAGTGTGTTTGTGTGTCTGTGTGTGTAAGAAACTGTATGTGTGTGAATAATTTTCTTACTATCATTTCACCAAAACGAAAAAAAATGAAATAAAAAAACTTCATATTTCAGATAGGTTCAGTGTACAAATGAATTTTCCAAGTTTTGGTTAGTTGGAAAATCGGAAGCTGGACTTAAAAAGACGGAATTGAGACCAAATGACGGTATCTTAAAAAGCTATTTTACAAATTTTCTTCAGACTCACTATATCATCTTCCTTTTTTTATGTGTATTATTTAGAACCAAAAGTCGGTTTCTCGAAAACGGCTCAAAAGTGTTTCTAGATATCCTTTTGCTTGTATTAGTTACTTAATACAGGGAATTTGATAAACATGTCCTGATTATTAACGTCAATTTTACGCTTTGGAAGTAAATGTCTCTAAAAAAAACAGTAAATCTTTTTTTTTTTTGGCGATATAAACTTTATTTTAGATGTCTTTACTACGTATGAATCAGTTGGTTATCCCATAAAAAATAGTAAGCGTCCTGATTAGATACGTTAATTTTGTATTTTATGAACATGTTATCTCTAAACGGAGTTTATAAAATGTATAGTAATGGTTACTGGAAGTCGTATGGTTGTTACACAACAAGTGTTTTAAATATTCATATTAAAGTTTTGCTATTTTTACTGTACCTTGTCCAGTTTGAAACCAGTGGCCGCTCGTGCACCAAAAACTGGTGAAGAGGCACACTGTATTTTACGCTGTATTCATTTATAGAATATAAATTTACATTTAAATAAGTATTTTTAGTTAATTTTAGTTAAGACCATGCTTAATAAAAATTATGATTAAAAATACTTAAATATTACTTTTGAGCTCTTCACCTATTTTCGGTTCACAAGCCGCCACTGCTTGAAATCTGATCAGCCTTCAAACATTTTAGGCGAAATGGTTGAACCGTCCGTTAATTGACGACTTGAAATGATGAGAAAATCGTTTGGTCCTAAGCAGTGATTTTATTTTTATCTATAATCGTTAGATTGTATTCCTACCTTTCTAGGTTTGTATACTCATATAGATGTTAAGCAGAACCGGTAAGCCCTTTCTCATCCATGTCGAATTAACTAACTTTACCCTTTCCTCGAATATTGTGCAAGTATAATTTTTACTGAATTTGGTTTCTTAATAACCATGAAAATTATCAATGAGACCTTTTAATTGTATTTTTTATTTTTTATTTTTTCTTTAATGGATTCTTTTAGGTTTGTGTTCCTTTTGCACAATATCTATAAAATTTAAGATCTAAGTTTTTTAGTGACACTTTTACTACATTATGTGAAGTAATTTAACACAAGAATTTAATGATTTTTATTTAAGAAATTCTTATTTTAGGCAGTAAAATTTAACAAAATTTCTAATTAAAAAGTGGTTTTTTAATTAAAAAAAAGTTTTATTTATTGACATAGAAAGAATATGTTACGTGAAAGAATGTACTACATAATTTTAATTTACCAGCCATAAAAAATTTGCAACAAGATCTTTCAAGATTTTTGATAAAGTGGTAAGTTAGTGATTTTAACATGGCGGAAATATAGCTTGTTCGGCCCTATTAAGATGTTTTACTAAATTTTATTCCTTTGAAATTTCAATTTTTCGTATCTATTACATTCTTCTAAAAGCTATTTTCAAAACATCTTACACACTTTTGATTACACGCTTATTTTTCTTATCCCCTCTCTCCTTGCTCTCGTGAAATTGACGGGCTGAGTTTTCGCTTTCAATTTTCTGTGCCCGTGATATTTCTGAGTGTTCAAAAGTAACGCACTAAAAACAAACCATTTCTGATACCCAGAAAATTTTTTATTTCTCATTTCACGCTCTAGATGGAAGTAGTAGACTATTTAAAATCTAATTGGTGAGAGTAGGTTATAGTGGTTTATTTCAAACTGTCCGCAATATCCAATTTTAAATATTTATAATATTTATTTTACAATCTTAACTCAGTTGGGCTTTTGAATGCAAGTAAATTTGTGCAGAATTTTTTTTTCAATATTGTGTACAATATGTAGTCAGAATCATAAAGTGACTTACATTCTAATGGGCTCTTCCCACCTGACGTCAGTGGTCACATGATAGAGGAAAAACAAATAGCAGACGAAGTCTTGTATATCTATAGCGATTGCTGAAACAACATATTTTCTATTCTTATTTTTGATCAATCGTATTTAATCTGTGTTATTTTTTTTATACATCATCATTTTTAATCCATTTTATATCATCATCTTTTGTTTGCTGTATACACTTATAATCATCATTTAGTTGATATTTGTTATTGATGTTCATAAAGAACTTGTTAAATACTCTGATTTTTGGTACTTAAATCATTGACAGTGCAATATCGTACTGCGTAAATCCATTTAGACCATTAACTAAGTTAATTAATTTGTTGTAACACCTTTATGCAAATAAATTTAATGAAAACATTTTAAAATTTCAAATTATAATCCATAAACACTCTACAAGAACAAGCTATTATTTATTGCTAGATCAGTTAATGTAACAGTTACACTAGAACATACAAAAATCGATTCTTACAGTTGAAAAACTATAAACACATAAAGTGTTTTTAAAAAATTATTAAATTGACAAATACAACTATTCTACTGTTTACAAATGCACAATATTACTTTTATTTTATTTTATATTAAATATTAACATTTTTGTTCTTAAGAACAATATTTAATTGAATTCGATTCTCAGAATTCGATTATTCGTTTTCCTCTATCACATGATTGAGCAGACGAAACTGGGAAGAGTCCATTTTAGTATAAATGCATCTGAGAGTGATTCAGAAATAAGTAATATTTATGAAAGTTAGGATGACAAATCTGAGAAAAGTGTATTATACGTGCAGTGCGGTATTATACGTAAAATTCTTCTCATAAAATTCTGTTTTAATGTTTAAAACACATATGTTTTATTTTTTTCTACTTACTGGAAAAACAACATTCAGTCATAATAACCCTGATTGTTGGTTTTCGTTCAAAATTAATTTTCTTGATTTCAAGCTAAGAAAAATTCCAGAAATTAAAAATAAATACGTATATTGTTCATGCACTTTATTTTATATAATTTTCTTGAATAAAAATAATAGGCACTTTTTTACAGTTTCCTTGAAAATTACGAGATCATTATGGGGTTAAACAGTATTTTGTCAGTCAACATTTCCCCCCCTTTCTTTTTGGACAAAGTAATTATTTTTTATAATTGTTAATTTTTATACTTCAAAAATAAAAAATCATTATATGAAAGATTTATTAGAATAAATATTATTTATTTATTTATTTTTATGTAATATAAATTAATTGAATACATTTAAGATTTGCGTAATAATTAATAATTATACACACACACACACACATATATATATATATATATATATATATATATATATAAACAAACTAAAATTTTAAAAATATTTTCAATAAAAGTAAATGTTTGTTCGTTTTCATTTCAACTAACAAAAGCTCAAAACTCGGTAGGTAAAAAATAAATACATATTTTTCCATTTGACATTAAAAATTCATTTAAATGATTTTTTTATGGCTAATATTTTTTTTCCTTTCACAAAAATTGAACACACAAAAATAGTAAGTTCAAAAGCTAAAAAAATAAATGTTTGTTCGTTTTCATTTCAACTAACAAAAGCTCAAAACTCGGTAGGTAAAAAATAAATACATATTTTTCCATTTGACATTAAAAATTCATTTAAATGATTTTTTTATGACTAATATTTTTTTTTTTCCTTTCACAAAAATTGTACACACAAAGATAGTAAGTTCAAAAGCTAAAAAAATAATAATAACTTTTTTTTTTTTTTTTTTTTTACAGTGAAATGACTCTTTTTAAAAATTATATCTAGACTACAGAACAGCTCTAGAATTTAGAAAGTAATAGCATAAATACTATAGTTCAAAGGATCAAAACCGTCCGTTTATTAAATGATTCAAAATAAATAAAATAAAATAAATAAATAAATAAATAAACTTTTAGTCTTACGGTTTTATGATTTTATGAAGGAATATACTTTTGGATCAATGAATTTAAGATAAAAGGTAAAGGTAAAAGCTAAACAATCATGCGTTGAAATATGGAAAAAAATTATTATTTTGCAAATTTCTTTGTAAGTTTGGTTAAAGTATACTATTTTAATCCTTTTACAAAAAGTTGTTAAAGATAAAAACCATTAATCTTTTCAGTTTCTACAATTTGTTATGATATATGTTCCAGTTCGAATTAAATGATTGTGTATTGAGGTTTTGCATTCATTTATAATGTCATGTGAATGGAAAATTATTTAGAACTGTTTCTAAATAATATAAAAATATTTTATGAGAACTTAAATTTCTTATAAACAAAAATATTGACAAAACTAAGATAGATTATTTTCAGAAACATATAAATTTAATTATTATTTTTAATTATTGAAGCGCTTTTTTTCCGTTACAGATTTACGAACTTTTGAAATAAACTTACAGGAATATAAAATAAATTGCAGAAATTAGCAACATTTTCTGTGAATAATTACACAGGCCTGCGAAATTGTACTTTTCAATTTTTTTTGTGCACTCCATTGGGCGTTTCTAATTAGTTTCGATACGCTGAACTCAGAAATATTTGTATTTTTTTCAAATCACATAAGGGCTTTCACAAAGTAAGGATAAAGATCGGAAGAATTCGCACAGAGGCTATAACAAATCCGAAACTATTTAAGTACAAAATGCATTAAAATAGGCAATTATTTACACACTAGCAAACCCGTGCGAAGTTTTCGAACTTTACTTCTTTTCCTATTTACCTTTAAAATTTGAAACTCATAAATGTTATACCAATTTCACCACCCAATTTTAATTTACCAGAAGCCAAATTATTATTAGAACCAAATTAATATTTTAAAAGAGCGCAGGCCCCGCTCATCATTCTTGGAGTGATGTTGAGCGCTTCTAAGGGGACTACTCGCAGTTTATTCAAAAAAGAAAAAAAAAATACATAAATCGCCAGGCCTTAGCCTAGATCCGACAGTGGGCGATGGTGTGAGTATTAAACAATTTCAGAGAAACGCCGGAATAAAACCAAACCGACAATGGGCGTGAGCTGATGAACAACAAAGTTTGAAATCAGAGATGACTGCTGATGAGAACAGTCTGATAAAAGTCCTATCTACAAGAAGTACCAAATTAATATTGTAGAATAGTGACGCCAAAATCGTTCGAAGAAAGGTTTCAAAATAAAATTCATGGTTCACGATCCAGTTTTTATACTTCCGCAGGCTGTATAGTTTTAGTATAGGACATCCACGATGACTTCTAAATTTTTGTCGCCGTGTTGGCGATGACTTTTTATTAATTTTCGTATAATTTTTTTCTTAAAGGAAGAAAAACTAATTCCTTTTTTGATTATGTTTTTTGTGATTGCGTTTTTCAGGCAATTTATGATAATAATTCATATTCTGAATATATATTTAAAGTATTGCTAGGTTTAAAATGATGCTTGCAAAGATTCTGAAGAAGCAATTTTAAAAAATACATTTTCCATAAAATAATGTCATTAGACAAATGACATCATTTTTTCATATTAGTTCATTGAACTGAGTCCGCGTGCTTAAATATTGTTCATTTTTAAATATTATTTTTAATCCTCGCAGATTTTATTAATTACATCACTATCGTATCATATCGACAAAAATTAATTAAGATTGGTCCACGTTAGAGAAATATTATATAGATTATCATTTAAATGTGTTTTTTACATCACAGCTCTTTTTCGCTTGCACACGGTTTGAGGGCTTTGAGGTGGGAGAATTCTCTACACAGCATCCAACGATAATCTGTTAAAATATTAACACTCCATCGTCTTTGATACCTCCTCTGCATTTCTTTGATGTTTTGATAAAACAGCTCTTCATGGTCTTCACTCGCCTCGCCCAGGTTTTCAAGGAAATAATTAACATGGGGGTTGAAACAAAAGAGAGGTTTAAGCTCAAAAAGTCCTATTTTTTGTCAAAATTGTACGTGATGGAAATTTTTGAATAGATTTTCCTTAATCAGCATCCAAAAATATAGTACAAGAACTCGTCTCCTCGAAGAAAAACATTTCATTGCAGACATGTGTTAGAAATAAATTATTTTACTCTTAACTTATCTTATATATAAAACAAAGCCTGAAAACTGAAAATTTTCATTATTTTTTTTTTTTAAGAATATAAAGGTGTTTTTAGATTACTGTAAAAAAAAATTCATATAGACATTAATAACGTCAAAATCAAAATAAAATCCGCATTCCGTAAATCGGTCACGTATATTTATTGAAATTTTATTTTTCCGAAAAATAAAATTTCGGAAAAATAAAATTTCAATAAATATTATTTTCTTCCACAGTTGATTGTGGGATTTTAATAAAAATTGTATTTCTTTCTCCCATTACCTAATGGTGTTTTCCATTTCCTGCGGCTTATTTCTGTCGAGCTATCTACATGATAGACCAGAGATGTTTCTGCCTAAAGGTTGTCTGAGTGAGTAATGCTGACCGGGGTGTCGGCCTGGATAGTTCAATCGGTAGAGCCTTGACCTCGTAAGTCAAAGATCCGGAGTTCGACTCCCGGTCCAGGCATTATTTTCACTCAGTCGGAAAAATAAAATTTCAATAAATTGTTCGGTCCCGTATGCTTACCGGTAGCATTAAGCATACTGTCATTAATGCAAAATAGCAAGACGGATTATTGCTCCAAAATATCACAGTGAACCAGATTCTAAAGCCAGCATAACCAGAAAAAAAAATCTAAGAATCTTGGAAGAATTGGGAAGTACTAAGCTATGGAAATAGTAGGGGAAAAATAAGAAGTAATTATAATAAAGAATGAATAAGTGTTGATTTTATATAATATATTCATGAAATAGACAAAGAGAGAACATTCAAAGAGAGAACATCATAGTTAATGGTATTATTATGGTTTTTAATAATATGGAAGAATTCAAGAAAATCAAGTTCTTCTAAATATTTTGGTAAATATTTCCTTTTTAAAAAAGAAATGGTGAAAACTTTTCATTTAAACATTTAGGATCAGCAGATTATTTCAGCTGAATTAAAGTTAAAAGTTTGATTATTCTAGCAATGCTTCAAAATAGCTGATTTCTTAATTTCTTGTGTCTAATGTTCCCATATGTTCCTTTAGACGAAACTTGAGTTTGCATTTTGTCTGACTAATATACAAGGTCTGTCCCGAAAGTAATGCGCCCCATCTTTTTCTGCCGCGACTATCCGTCGTACAGGATTGCCGCTTGCACGGAAGGGTTGGTGGAGTCTTGGGAACACAGCGCCACCAGCGTCAATCGGCTTCGAACTCCTGCAGAGTCACAGTGGCTGCTTCAGTGAACCCTTGTGTGAGTGCTCGGTCGAAATCAAGATGGAATTCGACTTTTTTGGACAATGTGGAAAGTGGTGACGAATCTTGGATCTTCTTGTACGACCCAGAAACAAAAAGACAGAGCGTAGAGTGCCACACGACGTCGTCCCCACACCATAAAAGGCAAGAATGAGCAAATTACAGGTCAAAGCCTGACCAAGGCCGGCATCTCAGCGATGTCCCAGCCGCTTTACAGTCCTGGTTTGTCCCGAAAGACTTCTTTTAATTTTAAGACTTCTTTATTTAAGACTTCTTTTTTTTCCCGAAGATTAAAAATTCCCTCAATGGACAGAATTTGGGGACCCTGGAAAATACCAAGGAATCTACGACGAAGTTACTAAAGGACATCCCTGTGCGGACTTCCAGGACTCATATAAAGCATGGAAATCGCGTTGGAACAAGCGTGTTGAAGCAGGAGTTATGTATTTCGAAGAATATTGAGTAATTGTACTAATCGGTTCAATAAATTTCCTAAAATAAAAATGGGCGCAATACTTTCGGGACAGACCTTGTATTGAAGTGTTCATACATCATTGTGTTCCAGAATGTTAATCTATTCGTCTTTTGGTAAGTGACGTCACACAAATATACACGTACTTGTAAACTGTATCGACCAATCAATGGTCGTTTTAATTTCCTATATAGACAACTCCTATTGTTCCGGTGATAAAAGCAAATGGGAAAATTCGTTTATGCGGTGATTAAAGTCACAGTAAATACATTTTTAAAAGTTGACAAATACCCATTACCGAAAATTGAAGCTATATTAGCAACTTTAGGGGATGGAATACATTGCACAAAAATCGGTTTCAATCAAGCATACTTTCATTTATCGGCAGAGGAAAATTCGCAAGAATTACTTATTATTAACACTCTTAAGAGCTTATTTCAATTTACACGACTGACATGCGGAATTGCCAGCTCGCGAGCAATATGGCAGAGGACCATAGAGCAAATTCTAAAAGGGGTAGAACGCATTCCAGTTTTTACCAATGGTATATGCAACTCAGGGCAAACTGATGAAATACATTTACAGCGATGTTATTTTCAAGAGAATTTATAATTTGTAATATATCATTCAATGTTGTGTAGAGATGTATGAATTAAAGTGAACGTATCATCAACGTAGCAAGTCCGAAGGAAAAAGGATTTATTTCAAATGGAGAATTTTCGAAATAGTGCATATAAATGTCTAGGAGAAATGATAAGAAAAGGTAAATTCTTATCTAAACCATCTGATGGTTTGTAAAATTTTCCTTGTAAAGTAAAAATATTTTGAGATAAACAAATGCAGATAAGAAAAATTATTCTTCTATTTCTAAAAGTGGAAGGGATTTTTTTTTTTTTTTTCTGGCCAGTAGAGGATATTTTTTGCTAGGCAGGCCAGGGTGTCTCTTATCACTATATTGATAAAAAAAAAGGGATTTAACATCAAAAGAAACAATAGTGAGATTGATATTTAGGAAATTTTGAAATATTTTGGAAAGTTGGTTCAGAATATTGAATATTCTTTATGAATATTGGTTGTTCTATATAAGATTTCACTTACACGAGAAAAGATAGTTGTAATTTAACTAAACGTCAAAAGAACATTCGGAATAGGACGAACTGACACATTGGGTTTATAAACTTTGGAAAGGGCATAAAATCTATCACTGTTAGATATGAAAAGAGTAAGACAAGCTTTAGTGGAATGCAACAGCAAAGGGAAAGACTGGATAGCAGATTTAATTTTAGTTCCAGTGAAAATTATTCTAGTCACGAGAAAGACAAGCGCATGACAACCATTATTTAAGTTCGAGACACGATTTTTAATAAAATCACGCAATCAACTGTGGAAGAAAATCATATTTATTGAAATTTAATTTTTCCGACTGAGTGAAAATGATGCCTGGACAGGGACTCGAACCCCGGATCTTTGACTTACAAGGTCAAGGCTCTACCAATTGAGCTATCCAGGCCGACATCCCGGTCAGCATTATTCACTCAGTAAAACCTTTTAGGCAGGAACAATCTGGTCTATCATTTAGATAGCTCAACAGAAATAAGCCGCAGGAAATGGAAAACACCATTAAACAATGGGAGAATGAAATACGATTTTTAATAAAATCACACAATCAACTGTGGAAGAAAATCATATTTATTGAAATTTAATTTTTCCGACTGAGTGAAAATAATGCCTGGACCGGGACTCGAACCCCGGATCTTTGACTTACAAGGTCAAGGCTCTACCAATTGAGCTATCCAGGCCGACATCCCGGTCAGCATTATTCACTCAGTAAAACCTTTTATGCAGGAACAATCTGGTCTATCATTTAGATAGCTCAACAGAAATAAGCCGCAGGAAATGGAAAACACCATTAAACAATGGGAGAATGAAATACGATTTTTAATAAAATCACACAATCAACTGTGGAAGAAAATCATATTTATTGAAATTTAATTTTTCCGACTGAGTGAAAATAATGCCTGGACCGGGACTCGAACCCCGGATCTTTGACTTACAAGGTCAAGGCTCTACCAATTGAGCTATCCAGGCCGACATCCCGGTCAGCATTATTCACTCAGTAAAACCTTTTAGGCAGGAACAATCTGGTCTATCATTTAGATAGCTCAACAGAAATAAGCCGCAGGAAATGGAAAACACCATTAAACAATTGGAGAATGAAATACGATTTTTAATAAAATCACACAATCAACTGTGGAAGAAAATCATATTTATTGAAATTTAATTTTTCCGACTGAGTGAAAATAATGCCTGGACCGGGACTCGAACCCCGGATCTTTGACTTACAAGGTCAAGGCTCTACCAATTGAGCTATCCAGGCCGACATCCCGGTCAGCATTATTCACTCAGTAAAACCTTTTAGGCAGGAACAATCTGGTCTATCATTTAGATAGCTCAACAGAAATAAGCCGCAGGAAATGGAAAACACCATTAAACAATGGGAGAATGAAATACGATTTTTAATAAAATCACACAATCAACTGTGGAAGAAAATCATATTTATTGAAATTTAATTTTTCCGACTGAGTGAAAATAATGCCTGGACCGGGACTCGAACCCCGGATCTTTGACTAATATAATTTCAATAAATATAAGTTCGAGACATTTTCCGCGTAATCTGCTTTATTTAAAAGGACAATTTGTCAACATTTATCAATGTTAACAATGGTGATATTGTCCTTTGATTGCTTAGAAATGAAAATTACTTTGTCATACTTGTACAGCAGACGAACCGTTCTTTGAAGTCCAAATTTCATTTTTTTTTTCTATAATTGCGCATTTTAAGGTCCTCTGAATACGAAAATAAATATTTTAGCGGATGACTGGTGTGTATTTCATTTACCAGAATAACTGAAAAACAAATAATTGCAATATACCGGGTGTCCCATAAGTCTATAGACATTTTAAAAATTCCTAAAAATGTAAGGAATTGATAGAAATGAACGCAGTTTGCGAAAACGTTATTCTCCTGAACGGGGATTTTTTTCTGGTAAAGAAAAAAACAGTTAATTTTTTCGTCGATAGAGGGCGCTGCATGGGCACGTAAGAAATATCAAATCAGAGTCCTATAAATTGCGCAGTTTTACGTTTAACACAGTTTATTTCTTATTTCGCCCCTTACTTGTGCATATATGCAATTTTAACAGCAATGTTGAATTGGTGGATAAAACGTTAATGGTGAAGATGTTTTCCCTCAGCTGAGAATCGCGACTAAAGCTGCAATTTGAGGTTTTCTAACGCGCTTGCAAACTGCAATTTGTGGTGATAATGGGCACATAAAATAAGATTTATATACCTGTAAACATTTTCATATAAATAAATATGGTTTTTCATGGAAATGTGTGATTTGCTTACGTAAAGCGCCCTCTATTGACGAAGTTTTTAACTATTATTTTTTCTTTACTAAAAGAAATCCCCCTTCACGACAATAACTTTTTCACAAACCTCAATTCTATCAATTCCTTCAATTGTTATGAATTTTTTAAATGTCTACAGTCTTATGGGAAACCCAGTATGTATATATATCTAATATATATATATATACATACCAGGAGTTGTTTTTTGAGCTGTATAATATAATGGATTTTAATAAAGATGAGTTTTTTTTCCAGACAAATTCGAGGCATCTCAAAGGGAGGGGGGGAGCTGTAGTACAGTTTTAGCAAACATTTATTTATATATCTATGAAAAGAATCTAATTTTAAAGTGCAATATAAAATGTTTCAAGTATATTGACGATTTATTGCTGGTTAAACTGAATGCTATCGAGGAAAGAGTCAATTTTGCTATTTATCCAGACACTTGAAAATTAAAACTTTCTTTCAGTAGTCCCATCAATGTCGACTATTTAGATATTAATCTAAATATCAAAGATAATAAAATAATTTCTAGAATTTATGATATTAGAGATCATTTTAATTTTAATACTATTAAGTTTTTGCATTTTTCTTCAAATTTACATTTATCAGTTTTTAGAAATATTTTTTTAAATGGAATTATACATGTACATAGACTAAGTTCTGAAACTTCTGAGAAAATAACTGATAGTTTGCGTGTTTATAAGCAATCTAAGTTATCTGGTTAAGTTTGGTAAATTTTTGCTCATAGGTTTTATAAAAAATAGAAAATGCCAAAGTGAAGTGATGTCAGTTATCGAGGCTGGTGGAGATTGAGTTTCAAAATGGCAACTGATATTTAACGTTTAATTTCTGTGTAGTTTGCTGTTTTTTCTGGCCTTGGCAGGCTGGGGAAGTGTTGCAGGCATGAAACTAGTTTAACCCCACAGGCAAGTCACAAGTCTTACCGCCTGCCTCCTTCCTTCCTTCCTTTCTTAAGTTTCTTAAATTATTTTTTCATAAATTTCGTTTCAGTTTATGTTTTTATGTTAAGATTTTGTTGAGTTAGTTTATTGTTTCGTTTGTTTTGTAAGTTGTTAATAAATAAATTTTGGTTTCTTCAAATATGTGTATTCAATATATATATATATATATTTATAGTTATTTATATAAGATCAAATGAATGTGCCACTTAACCAGGTGTGACCAAGATTGGTAAATTTCAAGTAACAGTATGCTTAAAAGTTGCCTACCTAACTTGGAATAAACATTTAAATTTGAAAACAGACCTAATATTTTATGAATGTAGGTACTGTATTGAAATGATGTGTTAAGGAGACTTGTTGCCCTTCTCACGCAGATACATAGGTCAAATAAATCTGTTTCTAAAATTATTTCGAATTGTTTTAAAAATATATACAAATTATTTGAATATTTTGTATGCCATTGTACATGAACCATTTGTCTGATCTCAGTAACATTACCATACGTTACAATTTAGAATACCTTGTTTGAACATTTAGCTTCTAATTGCTTTTGAGCTGTTTTGATAACTCATACATACAGAAATACACTCACAGAGAGTGAGAAAGAGAGATCAACCACAAAAAACCTGATTTTTGGATTCAAGGACCTTAAATCATGAAATTCTCGCAAAAATTCAATTTTGAAAATTTGACTGGAAAGCTATAATTTCTCTACCATTGTAGCAGAAAGTAAAAATGAATATTCTAATTTTTTAAGATAATTCTTTAAAATGTCTGAAATTGTTTAAATATATGGAATGAAAAGTAATATTCTAAAAATTATTTGAATGAATGTTTACAAAAAAGGAAGGTTTATAGACAAAGACATTTTATAAGCGAGCACATTGGTATTAAAAAAAAAAAAAAAAAAAAAAAAAACTACAGGCGTTTCATAAAATTATTAAACTTCAACATTTTTAATAAAAAATTCAATAAATAAAGTTACTTTGAAGTATATTAAATATAAAAAGAAAAAAAAGTTCTTATCTTTAATAACATTAAAAGTAATATTTTCGTGTGCTTTGAATTATCTCTTTAAACAACCTAAATATATTTTATAATACATAAAATGTATCTTTACACATTTCTTGAACAAGAAATGAATACATAACGACATTATAATTTTCTTGAAAGTGGAAAATTTCTTGTCTTAAAACTCATAAATATCTTCGTAATTAACCAAGCTAAAATCAAGTAATCCTCTTCACAAATTTTACTCTATTCCATTTTAGAAGTGAAATTCAAATTCTAATTAACTCTAATAAAGTGTTGCATGTTTTTTCCGTCATTATGGCTCTTAATTCTCTAGGGATTTAAAAACATAATCAAATAATGTGCATGAATTTGCGTAAGACAACCTTGAAACGACTGTAAAAACACGCGTTCTATGCTATTTGGTCATTAAAGTGGAATGAATGGTTAAAAAGTGCATAATTTATTGAACGCATTAAACTTTAAAGAGATACGTTGAAATAATCTAATAAAACATTTATACTGAGGCAAAAGAAACTTAGAAAAATAGTATCTTTAATCTTTGTTAGTTTCAATTTACTTTATTGTATAATGTTTTTAAAGTTTAATCAGCTTTTGATAATTAAAGTATTTATAAAAGAATGAATCCAAAATAATTAAATTTTCATATATCTATTTCTTTTTTTTTTTTCTAGAATTTATTTTTTGATGAAAAAGTTAAAAAATTCTTATAAAATGAAAGTTTATTTTGAAATATTTTTATGATTCTTTACATCATTATTTCTTGAACTATTTTGAAAATAAATCTATCATTCGTGACTTTTTGCTAATTCGTGACTTTTTGCTGAAAACAGTATATATAAAATCAATTCTCATGTGAGAGTAATTGACTGATTCATCATTCGCCGTGCCCAAACCCTTCAACCTAGAAGCATGAAATTTGGTGAAATCATTGCTCTCGTGTCGTAGACACCTACTAAGAAGCGATTTTACAAAATTCGCCACCCAAAGGGGGATGGGGCGAAACATGTTTTTAAAACCTTTTTTAAATAACTCTGTATATAGATACATACAAAGTAGGTGAGACAATTTGGCCATAGTTAAACTTTGAGGAATTTTTTATAATATTCTGATTAGATGTATGGTTTTTTTTTTTTTTTTTTTTTTTGTAAAATGCTAGACTTATCTCTTACACATATCAAGTATAATTTTCTTTATAAAATGCAATTTAAATATTTTTATAATACAATTTCAAAATTGTAACTTGTGGGTTTGGTGCATAGTGTTACAAAGATAGCCCATATATTGGAAGCACTTTTCAAATGTGCTTAAGACGCTCTTTTGTTTATTTTTCGGATTTTTTTTTTTTATTCATCTTATCTTTTGACGCAAAAAGACTTTCAACCACTTTTTGTGTAAAGTAGTTCCGGATTTTTATTCTGGGATTCCTTTACTTCCTTTCGGGAGATATCTGGTATTCTCTACAGAGTGGAAATTGTTGGAGAAGAGAAGGATAAATATTAACAAGTTTTTCAGATATTTAAGCATAAATTTTGAAATTTTTCCTTCTTACATCAATTTGCGTATTCATTTGCTAAAATGGTCTATGTTTTCCAAGGTTTCCCGACATCTGGGGTACCTTAAAAGCATGCATATGATCGCTATTTGCACTGTATTAAACTTTAAATCTAATAAATTTATTAGAAATGATGTTATGTGGTTAGAGAGAAAAAAATAAATTTTCAGAAAACATATCACAGCTCAAAGTTCTAAGAACTTAAATACGTGTAAATTAAAATATCTTCTTGCCTAAAAATTAAAATTACTGCTCCTCTAAAATGAAATCACTGCATACAATGGCGGTCGATCAAAAATAATTTCTTCAAATTCAATCACATACCCTAGAGATACATGATTTAAAATTTTGTGATTAAAAATTAAATTAAATCTCTTTTAAAAGGGTGGGTTAACTTAGGAACACTGGCCACCTTTTGCTCACCTACCTGTATATATATATATATATATATATATATATATATATATATAACAGGTATCCGTAAGATTTTCCATTTAAAATGTAATAAATATAAGTAACTAAAAACCAAATTCAGAAAAATTATGATTTTGCCCCCCCCCCCCCCTTCTCCTCCACAAGAGAGGTAGGTGGAATATATGATTATTTTAAATTCCTTAAATTCTCATAAAAGAAAAAATAAATAAAAAATAAATCAGATAGCCATAAAAGTCTACTTTTAACTTATAACAATCACAAATACTTAAAAAATACTTTTATAATTTTTAGTAATTTCCTTCCCCAAGGAGGATGGGAATAATGCGAATGTGTTTTAACATATCCCTTCATATCTCAAAGAAAAAAAAATAGATATCTGTAAGATTCGTGCATTAAAATGTAAGAAGTAAAATTTTGTAAAAACAAATTTCAGACATTTCAAGAATTTGCCCGAAAATGGTAAGGAGTGGGGATAGAAATAGGGGCTTTCACATAGCTCTCCATATTTTAATATATATATATATATATATATATATATATATATATATTGATTGTGTGCGTTATGGAACTCAGGTCTTTGATCGCAGAGCTATAAAACTTGGAAGAAGGGTATTTTGAATTATGCAGGTTTTCACCGCATCAAGATGTATATATATATATATATATTCTTTTTTTTTTCTTTTCGATTTTCGTATACGAATTTTTTTAATAGAATATTTTTGAAATTTTTCTGTCTATTTTCTTGTTTTATTCTCTTCTATGTTGTTCAAACTGCGTGTTTTTTATCACAATCGTCTACGTTCCTTAGTAATGGTAACTATAACATTAATTGTTCATTTATTCGCATTAAGTCACATGATTAAACATAATTTATACATAATTGCTATTTTAATATGGAGATAGTGCTTCGATTTTTTCGAAATCGATACGTTTCAAATGAGAAAACAATCTCAATCTGGTGATGATTTTTCCTAAATGAAGTAACAGTTATATATTTATAAATTAAATACATCAGGATATTTTATTTGCCTTTTATTGCCTTAACTAGAGATTGAATTCTTGCGAATAAAAAATAAATTATCATTGTTTAACCTTTTGCCGGCAATAACGGTCTTAAGCGTTCTAAACAGTGTTGCAAAACTTAGGGACTTTTTTATTCAAATATCATCAATAATTTTGAAGAGTGATATTTGATATACATAATGGACGAAAAACCTTCGAATTTACTAGGCAACCTTTACAGCTCAAATTTAGGGGTGGATGTTGAATAAAAAAGTCGCCAAATTTGACAACACTGACTGGAGGATTTGGAAATAAAAGATTGACTTTTATCAAATATAAAAAAATAATAATTGATGAATCGAAATTTCTGATTTTAAATATTATTTGTCAACTATGTAGAGTTTTAATTTTAGAAAATATAAAATAATAATAGTAATAGTAATAAATAATATAATAATAGTGATGAATAGAGATCTGTTGTTCTGAATATTTTGCGAACCAGAGCAACTTAGAAAGTACACAGTATTTAAAGGTTGTTAACTTTAAATTTGTAAGCTAGTGTATATTTCTTCCAACATTTTATGAGTCTTTATTCATTTATTTTATTAGGTAAAATAAGTTGCAATAAGAGGACGTGTTATACACGATGCCGTGTCAAGTAGTTCTGTTGCTCGCAAGGGCCGTAGGCGGAAGACGGTCACACATAGGAGAGGTACATCGATAGACATGTTAGTTTTTACTAGAACTTTTAGAATGTACTTACTGTAGTTTAGGTCGATAATCCCTCTTTTTTTCATCTGGTAAGTGTTAGAAAATTTAACTTGCCTCTTGTTTAATTACTAATGTAGACCGCAGTTTAAACAGATATATATATATATATATATACATATATATATATATTCGATATTTTTTATAAGTACATCGTTTGGCTTTCTTACGTCTTGCTCAACGTTTTAGAATCAGATGCTTATAGTTGCGCATCGAAAAAAAAAGATGCATGGTTCTCATCTTTGTTGTTCTATTTATCTCGGCATTAATTTTAACAAAATCTCTCTGTATAATAAAAGAAGATGCCCCTCGAAGCCATTTTATCGAAATTTTGATTAGTTGTTTTTAATTAATTTGAGATACATAAATTTCTGAAATGATCAATTCTAGAGAAAAGAACGTAAATAAAAGAAGCATTTTCCTGGCCCTTTAGCTCAATTGGTTAGAGCGTCATGCCAATAACGGGATCCTTCCTGGTGTCAATATGTTACGTTTTGCACATAATTAATAGAAAAAGTGAAAAATGATGAAAGAAAATTATTAGCAGTTAACCGTACGGATAACGAGAAAGTGACAAAAAACAAAGTTAAACTTACAAGGGAAGTATGAATCAGTAAAATTGCTATTGAAACCAAACCACGCTCAAATTAAAGAGCATGGTCGGAAAAATTGGGTACCATACAAATTTGCTGCAACAACTCCCACGGGGATGAGATATGCCCTCTATTAGTTTTAGTTATTTCTATAAAAGCCAACAAAACACGCAGCGTAGTGTGAACAGATGGTGCAGTGCTAGCATGCTTGACTTCGGATACGTAGGTCATGAGATCAAGTCCCCGCAAAGGCGTTTTGTACTTTATTTTTTTATTTCAACTGAAATATTTATTTTTGACATTTTTAATAAATTAAATCATTATTGTAAGAGAAAATATATTAATTATATTAAAACAAGTTTTTTTTTTTTTTTTTTTTTAGCGCGGGCAATTTAATATATTTTTATTTTTAACCAATTTATTTATTTATTTATTAAATTTAAAGAAATTAATAATTTAACGGGAAATATTTTTATATTATATTTAGGTAAGATTTTGTTAATGATTACATTCAGATAAAATTTTGTTAATGATTGTTTTATATAAATTATTAATTACTATTTTTTTAACGACGACATTAATAGCAAGATTTAATCGTCTGCTCTCAATTGTATTATTTATTAATGTTATTTTTTGCATGAAAAGTCCTGAATGATGAACAGCTGTTTCTTAACTATTCGACGTCGCATTTAACTTTTATTTCAAATATTTCATTAAACTGTCAAGTTTCGTGGTGTCGAAAGAACTGACAGTAATATTGAAGACAATGACAAATTTTCTCAAAATGATTTTACTAATTTATAATTAATTTACATCTAAAAAAATTCAAAATCTGGGTTAATTTGAATTTTACAAATCAAGTAATCTCGACGAAAAGCCAAATATTTGACAAAATGTTCGTGATAAACAATAATTGACGGTGAACAAAATTGAAATTCAAATAATTTTAATCAATCTTTTTATACTTCTTGTTCTAATTGTGAAAAATACTTATGGTTCCATGATTTTTCTACTATTAATCATAATTGTTATAAATTAGAAACTATATTCGTAGCTTTAAACATGGTTTTCTTTTTTATAAATAAAAAAAGGCATTTCTTAAATTCATTCTCAATACTTTATTAATTGGAATACTCAAACAAAAAAAAATCTTCTTAATGTAATAAATATTTTCTTTTAAATTAATAATTTAATATAATTAAAAAACGCAAAGAAAAAAAATTAAAAAATTAAAAAATAATATACAAAACGCCCTCGCGGGGACTCGATCCCACGACCTACGTATCCGAAGTCAAGCACGCTAGCACTGCACCATCTGTTTACAATACGCTTTTTGTTTTGTTGGCTTTTATAGAAATAACTAAAACTAATAGAGTGCATGTATCACCCCCATGGGAGTTGTTGCAGCAAATTTGTACGGTACCCAATGTTTTCGACCATGCTCTTTAATTTAAGCGTGGTTTGGTTGCAATAGCAATTTTACTGATTCATACTTCCCTTGTTAGAGGTGTATTGGTCCGATCATATGCTAAAGGTTAATCACAGAGCTGAAAAATTTTGAAGGGAGGAACGTTTGGACCTCTCCTGTTTAACCTTGATGCCCGTTTTTCCAAGTTTGATATTTTTGCTTTTTTAGTTAAAATTTTTGCAACTGAGAGATTGTCTGATACTGCCATCGGTTGTCATAAAGTAAAGATAATTTCAATTTTAGAAAACAATTTTTTTTTTTTTTCCCTGCTAAGTTAAAAATCCATAGAATTACATTAAATTGCTGTTATATTAAAAATAAAATTTACAGAATTAAATTACCATTAACAGAAATTCTATAGTTAATAAATGTATCTACAAAATAAATAAATAAATAAATAAATAAAAATAATGTTTATTTTATTAAAGATAAAAATCTAAGAACAATATATAATTTTGGCGTTCTAAATTTTATTTAGAATCGCATTCTAAAAATGTATCTATATATGATGATTTCGATTTCGTACAATAGATGGAGATACCATCATCCGAATATCCAACCTTCTGAATACACAGATAGGCTTAGCTAGCTTTAAATTCTACTAAATAGCCATCTAAATATGAGATTTTGAGTATATGTTTTCTCACAAAAAAGTTAATATTTATTCAATTTCTTTAAGAAAATGTGCATTTCAAGTGTATTAGCTTAAATTTTTGTAGCCAAAAACTGCATATAGCTGCCGAATTTATGCTTTCACCAATCGAAATTGGGTTAACCAATCAGATAACACCTTACATCATTATAGTATCGTTTTGACAAAATTTAATTATAACTGGTCAACGTTCGAGAAATATTACATAGAGTATTATATTATCTGAATTTAAAACGTATTATTTTTCGAGTATAAATATAAATATATTTTAATAACTAAAAAATAATTCTAAAATTAAGAAACTTATAATAAAAATTAAGTGATCAGTTTTAATTCTTAATCCTATTATTCCCAATAAAAACTTTTCTAAACATAATTACGGTCTCCTGTTACCTAATACCAAAAATTATAATAATGAAGTTATTTAATTTATCTTAATTTCAAACTATAATTCTCTTATGAATAAAGCAAATAATTTTATAAGAGAAAACACTCTTCAATAACAAAATAAAAAAAAAAAAAAAAAAAAAAAAAAAAAAAAAAAAAAGAATTTGTCGATAAAATTATCTTAAGAACATCCAATATTTAGAGCGTGGTAAAATAAATGTTATAAACTTTTAAAACACAGTATTTATATTGAAAAAACTTTAACATTTAGAATAGATAATTAAACTTTAATATTTTGCTGTAATAATATTTATTGATTTTATGTGTAGTATTTACTAAATAAATATATACATAATTTTTAATACTTTAAGCTTCCTTATATTAAAGAATTTTTCTGTTAAAGCTGCTTAATATTTTCCTTATTTTTCTAATATGTTCTATTAGGAAAATTAAAACTTTTATCTATATATTTTTATTGATTTTAATAAACAAAAAAGGATTTAACTCTCTTTAAGCTTTTTAATGCCGTATATATTAACTATATGATTTTTTTTTTCTTTTACGTTAACGTTAGTATGAAATGTTAAAGCCTTCATTGTTCAAATTCAGATAAAAATTGATCGATGAATACAAATTAGCAATTTCCCTTTTGCTTAGACTGCAAAATTGAAATTTGATAATTAGTTCATGGGTTAATTACAGCATAATTAGAAAAAATTATGAATATTGGTTTTCCATACAATATCAGAACACGAAGATAAATACGCCAATTTTCAATAATTAATGTACATCTGAATTCCGTGTTATTTCTATCACTGAATAACGAACAGAAACATTTATGCTTATTTATTTAACAAATTGAGCATAATAATTAATTTTTACTTACCGAACATACATATGTAAGGAAAGTATTGTAGTCATGACAAAAATTCGACTTTGCGATTTTGGTGTACGTACAAGTTCCGAGGTCCCCTGAGGTGCTTTTTGCTATTTTTGCGATGATGTATGTATGTGTGTCTGTGTATGTGTGTGAGTGAACACAACAGCGCCTAAACGCTTTGTTCAAACGAGCTGAAAGTTGGCAAGAATGTTATAGGTGGCCGTTAGTATGAACTATATAGATTTTGGTGAATGTTTATTTGCAGGGACACAAAGAAAAATTCTTTATCATTATGGCATATGGACTCAAATTATTATTATTATTATTATTATTACTTGAAAGGCGCGCCACTTGCGACTAAGCATTGGTCAGGGTGGTCGCCTAATTGTTGAACATTTGTAAAAGGACCACCAATGAACGGTCATTGCTACCCCTAACAAGGACAACATATCCATGCCTTTTCCGGGATTCGAACCTAGGCCTTACCGCGTAGAATCAAGGACGCTAAACATTAAACCGTCTGGACGGCAGACTCAAATTATTTAAAGGGCGATAGAGTTTAAATGTTTTTTATTCGATTAAGCTGAAATTTTCTATACATGTTATAGATCACCATAGCGCAAATTGTATAGATTTTAAATTAATAAATAAAACACTTTAAAACACGTATATAAAATTTAAAAACATATATTTAATTAAAAGCCGCATATTTCAAAGCTTTTCGCCCTGAAAATCAGGGCATCATCAGGAAGTCTACATGGTTTTACACAATGTGTAGCTGTGTTACAAATATTTATACTATAAATCAGGTTAAAGCTACAGTTACATCGCTACTTTAATACAAAACATTTTTTAGTTCATTGGTTGGAGCCATTCTACATTGACACTGAGGCAACACTTGATTACTGCAACTTGCGTTGGAAAAGTCAGTTTTGGCTATTGGAAAGGCTGGCGTGTTGGTAACATCAAGGTGAAGAAACTTGTCGAGCAGTGGTAGTGAATGGAAGTCATTCTTTTGGAGGATTATCTTTCGGATTATCCTAATGTTATTAATTCTAAAGATTCAGCTTTCCTACCTAAAATTTGGAATTATATTATACGACCAGATATTTAACTTGCATTTATATTTTTCCAGAAGAATATGTAACCTCATCAATTTCAAGTTTTATTTAAGTTTCTATGGACGATGCTGCATCCTTCTCCAACGATAGTTACCGCCACTCCAAGTTTCATGTTCCCATCCACAGTTTGTCTTCAAGGTTTGATTCCTTTCCACTACAAGTTTTCGTACACGTTTTTTCTAACAGTTGTTAACGCCAGTTCAGTGTTTCAGCTCCCATCCATTGATTCCTCCAAAAGAATGACTTCCATTCACTACCACTGCTAGACAAGTTTTTTCACCTTGATGTTACCACTACGCCAGCCTTTCCAATAGCCATCCAAAACTCACTTTTCTAACACAAGTTGCAGTAATCAAGTGTTGCCTCAATGTCAATGTAGAATGACTCCAACCAATGAACTAAAAAAATTTTTGTATTAAAGTAGCGATGTAACTGTAGCTTTAACCTGATTTATACTATATATATTTGTAACACAGCTGCACATTGTGTAAAACCATGTAGACTTCTTGATGATGCCGATTTTCAGGGCGAAAAGCTTTGAAATATGTGGCTTTTAATTAAATATATGTTTTTAAAATTTATATACGTGTTTTAAAGTGTTTTATTTATTAATTTAAAACGTTACACATGTTTTTTAAAAGTGTCTCTATATGAGATATATTTTTTCTGTATAGATTTTGTTGAAATTATAGTTGAAGCCCATACAGTATATTTTGTTGAAGTCCACTTATAGTTTTTATCCAAGAATGAAAAAAAAAAAAAAATATATATATATATACACTTATGGGCTATGAGCTCAAATTATTTAAAGTTCCATAGCGTCTAAACGACTTATTCAAATGAGCTGAAAATGCATACATATGTTATAGGTCACCATAGCTCAAACTGTACAGATTTTTGTAAACCTATCACTTATAGTTTTTTTTTTTTTTTACATGGACGTAACGAAAAATTATTTATCATTATAATCTGTGGACTCAAATTATTTGAAGTAGAATAGCATTAAAGCAAACAACATACAATTTGGGGAAATATACTCAAAGACTCTATTATAATTTTCTCTTTTATTTACTTTACGACTTCCATTACTTTAATTTATAAACAAATGTTAATTACTTAATGTTCGGAAAATCGAATGGAGTCACTGTGGATTTTTAGAAAAACAATTCATATATAGATATATATTATTATTATTATTATTATTATTATTATTAAAAATACATCTCATATACAGACACTTTTAAAAACACGTGTAACTTTTTAAATTAATAAATAAAATACTTTAAAACACGCATATAAGTTTTAAAAACATTTCTATACATTAATAGGCAAGCATAAAATTTGTAGTCCCTTTTTAACATATTAATTATGGGAGTAGAGGGTTGAAAATAGTATCATTCGAAAGGTATGGTTAGCCGGAAGGTGCGAATACAAATATTATTTTCTTACGATGTCAAGAAGGTATTTAAAAATACATTTATTTTTCATGCATTTTCCCCCATTTTTCCCTTTTACATTAAAAAATAAACTTCCTTTACATTAAAAAATACCTAAAAGTAGAAAGTTGTTAAATCTGGCAATTTCATAAAGCTCCAATAAAACCATAGACCCAGTAATTTGTATAATGTAGCATTACTATACGCAAGCGAAGTGATGACGTCACTGCCTGTCCGTGGAGCCATGAAAAAGATTTTCTATGTTAATCGTCCATTGGATTTTTTGTAAAAAATTATTAAAAAATAACGGAAATTATCTGCCGATTTTAATTCCGATATTTGGGTATAGTTATATATAAGTTACTGTCTACATGTGTTTGATTGAGTTATTTTTTCTGTAAAATTGATAAAATTTTAATTTAAACTCCAGAAAAAAAAATGGCAAACTTCCAGTTTCGAATGTAAACATAAACATTTCATTTCAAAGGGTGATATTTAAACAATAAATATTCAGCTAATATACTAAATAAAAGGAAAATGGATTTGTTACTAACTGCTGCATGTATAAGTAGACGATACGGAAAAATTCCGATTTCCGTTTTTTGCTGAATTTACATGTTTTGAACTTTCTTTACGTTTCAATTAATTGAAATTGGCTACTTATTTTTTTTTTTTAAGTGTCTTTATTGCTAGCTTTTGTGGGTAGAAGAAGCAAGTAGAAGATATATAAAAACTTTTGATTTCCGGTTTTCAATGAATTTACACGTTTTGAGATTTCCTTGCATTTTAATTAAGTGAAATTGACTACTTATTTTTATTTTTTAAAAAGTGGATTTATTATTCTTTCCTCTGCATATATAAGTAGAAAATATAAGATTCAGAAAAGTTTTAGATTTTCGGTTTTCGATAAAGTTGCACGTTTTGAAATTTCCCGAACTCAATTAGACCATTTTTGAAAAATATTTTTTTTTTTTTTTTTTTGGTTCAAACACTGTACTTTATGAACCAATCGAATTAATTTAACAGAATTTGATACTTGGTTGGGCCTTGGTTTGACATGGTACCTATAAGCTTCTGGGCTGTATCACACAACAAGGGGCGTTTTCACGTTGCGATTTTCTCTATTTTCAGGAAAGGCTAACATCTACAGAGAGAAACAGTTATATTAAATAAAACTCTGCTGATACAGTTAGAGTGAATATCGGCAAACAATTGCCGCAGCTGTGTTGCAATTGCATTCCGTTTAGGACATGGCAATAACTTTGCTTTGCCTCGCTTTGCAAAAAAAAAAAAAAAAAAAAAAAAAAAAAAAAAAAAAAAAATGGTCGAGTTTCGACCACTGTGCGATACTAGTATTTAATTAAAAGACGTACATTTCAAAGCTTTTTGCCCTGAAAAGCAGGGCATCATCAGGAAGTCTACATGGTTTTGCACAATGTGCAGCTGCACATTGTGTAAAACCATGAACGACGAACCATGTAAACGACGAAACTTTAGAACAGACAGGAATAGTGTACGGTTGAATTTTCATCTTTTGGTGAAATTAGGAAAACGAAAGGGGGACATACGAAATCAGAAATGGGCCCGTAAATCCGTATCTTCAAAACGGCTCTAACAATTTTCTTCAAAATTGCAATATAAACACCCTATTAGATGTCCTTTTGTATGTATTAGTTAGTTTCTTCAGTAAAATTGATAGGCTCTCTGTACAGTGTACAAGTAGGTCAATTTGAGGTCTCGCAAGTGCGTTCCTTTAAAAACAGTTGTACGGATTTTTTTTTTCTTTCAAACTCGTCATATTAACACTCTTATGTAACGCTCTTTATGTAACACTCATATTAACACTCTTTACCTTTCGTTTGTAATTGTTGTTTCCCGCCCTATAATTCACTTTGCCAAGTTTAGGTGATAGATGGTATCTCAAAAACGGCTCTAAAAATTTTCTCGAAAATTCCTACCTAAACCGCTTTTTAAATATCCTTTTGCATGTATTACGTGGTTTTTATAGGAAAATTGACAGTTCTCCTGATTTGGTCGGGCAGTTTTAGATCTCAAAAATCGCTATTTTAAGAAATGGCACTATTGATGATTTCATTTCATTTATATATATATATATATATATATTTTAACTCGCCATGTAAACGTCTTCATACGTGTATCAGTTTTCTCTCACAGGAAAATTGTTAGTTGTCTAACCTGTTAAATCGATTTTATGTCTTCTGACTACATTATATCCAAAAATGCATATAATGCACGTAATAGTGGGTAATGGAAGTCCTTTGATTGTTATAAACCATATTTTTTTATTTTAAGTTAGGTTTGTGCAGCTCATGAAAGCAAATATTGGTTGCGATATGCTAGTTGAAAAGCCTTATCCCAGCTATTTGCCTCACTAATGATTCTATAAACCCTCATAGCTAATTCACTTTTGAGATACAAAATAAAAACCCATCTTTGACGTTTTATTCACTAAGCGTCTGAAAAAATTTCTCTTATGCCACTTTATAAAAAAATATTCCTTTTGCACACTGTTAGAAATAAAATCTAGCATTTGATGAGAAAAATGATTTCAGTTTGGCTGCATCCGATATTTTTAGAAATTTGGTGCTTATTGTTAACCAATTTATTAGTGCTATTTAGTAATAAACTCTACTAAAATGATGAAAATTAGAAACAAAATTACTGTTTGCAGCTAAATTTGCCATACTAGAAACTTTTTTTTTTTCTGATACGCTGAGTTGTTATTTTTCACAATGCACTAATCGGTATATGCTTTGACGGTATATACTTTATATCGATATATAACTTTCGTTTTTTAAACTAATAATATTATAGTTTCAAAAAATTAAAGAACACGCTTTTATAGAAATGTGAACTAAAAAGCACAAAATATCTATCTTTGTATTAAAATGCAGGGTAAGAGAAAATCTTGTGAGTGACGCACCATAATATTTACATACATTTAAATCTTTAATTAAAATAATTTAGAATTAAACAAAAACCATTTTTAAAAAATCTCCCCTTACTGGGCTCAAACGCTAGACCATTAGGTTCGTAGCGCGGAGCTTTACCTCACAGCCACAGCGTTCACGTAGGGAAAGTTTTTTTTTTTTTCTAGAATATAGATTTTTTGTTTGTTCCCAGAGCGGTTACAAACATACATTGATACATACAAACATACATACAGGTGAAGCTAATAAAAGCGTGTTAAAAAAGAAAAAGAAAAAGGAAAAAACGTGTTCTCGAAATTAATTCTGGTGTTATAACTAAGTGAAAGAGCACCACTGGGGCTCAAACGCATCACATTTGGTCTACCAGACTGGTATATCGACTTAACTCGTTTGTTTAAAAAATACGGATAACCAATATATTGCATGTGGTATGTCTTTCATTTAAAGGAGTATTACGTCAGTGGAATTTAAATTTTCTTAAGTGAAGAGTTAGGGATTCTAGATTATTTCTAAAAGTGACGCAAGTGCCATCTCTTACATCTGAAATAAGTGCATTTTTACTTTCATATTTTAAAATTTAACTGGCTTATATATATACATACAAGGCTTGAAATTAACAGTGGTCCGTTGGTCCGGGACCACAAAAGTCAATGAACCAGAAAAATATAAATTCCAGTGGTCACCGGATCATTGAAAAGTTTCAATTTTTATTTTTATTTTTATTTATTTATTTATTTATTTTTATTTATGTTTTTTATTTTATTTTTTATTTTTTTTTTTTTTTTTTGCTTTTTTTTTTTTTTTTTTTGCTCGTAAATCTGTGACAGAATAGTATGCTATATATAACAATAGTGAGTGTACTTTTTTATAATTGTCAATATCAACTATTCCCTGTAATTTTTCATTTAACTTCCCTTTCATAACCTTTTTTTTTTTTACTTTCAATTCTTCATAGCAAATACATGATATTATGTTTGCTATAAATTTTTTATTTATTATAAGACTTCATTTGTATTTTGTAATTAATTTATAAAAAGTTATCACAAAGTAAGTCTTAATAAAACAGTTTACAACTTTTTAAATACAGTCAAACCTCGTTAACGCGAATCTCAGATGGAATAAGAAAATAGTTTATATTATCAGTAGTTCATGCTATCAGTAACTAATCATCATATAACTAAATTAATCTTCCTTTTGACATTGATTGTGGAAACAGTTCATGTTAAATGTAATTCACGTTAACGAGGTTCGACTGTATTTTTTAAAATATAATGGAAGGGAAAAACAGACCAGTCAAAGATACACGGACCAGTGAAGTCTGAAAACTAATGATCCTTTGGACCAGTAACTTTATTTTCTTAATTTCTACCCCCATGTATATATATAGTGGGTAACTAAAGTGGGCGTTCAATCAATTAATTAATGTTCGATTACTATTAACTATTTAAAATTTAATAAAGAATAACTATGATACAGTTTTTGTACAGGATGGATGATATGAATTAATATTAAACAGCTGAGTTATAATCATAACTTATATCGTCAAGAATGTTCAACAGTCATCTGTATTATCATAGTCAACGCAGGAGTTTATATTTATGCATATTATAAAACACCCGTCTGATGTTTACCGTCCAACTAGATTATTCAAACAGTTCACGTATTATCACTAGATGATATAATGTTCAGCACAACTTTCGTCAAGATAAAATAATACACAGTTTAAACTACGTAAAAACTACTTTCGTCAACACTAAGCTCTTCGTCTTCGTCTTCAACCATTTTTAGAAGAGCATGCGGCATAATACAGGACACCGTATCGTCGAAGTCCCGTCGTCAACTGAACCGTTTCTCGTAAGTGCTCCAAGACTCCGTCTATGGGGATGCGTGCGCAGTGGATGAGAATTACGACCTTCTGACATCACAGCTACGTCTTGGTTGCATCACTTCGACAAGGTTGATCGCTCGTGGCTGCAGTAAGAGAACTAAGCTGTTTTTTTAATGAATTGTCGGGAAAAGCAAGGTGCTTCTACCATATATATATGTATATAATGGAATTCGAGTAAAGAAAGAGAAATGTAAATTATTTAAATTTAATTATTTATGAATATTAGCTTCAGCGCAAATTCCACAAAATTTGCGATTGTTTATTTGTCTAAGAGACAATAGCAAATACCCAAAATTTATTATTTTATTTACTCTATATGAATCCGATTCCGATAACAGGAAAGAAACATCATTTTTATGGTTTTAATTTATTGTCATTTATATCATTTTTAATACTTTTAATATTGTCAAAATTTTTATTATTTATTATAAACATTTTAACTTTTTTAGTTTTTTAATTTTCCTCAAATTCCACAAAATTGCCGATTGTTTATTTGTCGAAGAGACAATAGCAAATACCCAAAATTTATTATTTTATTTACTCTATATGAATCCGATTCCGATAACAGGAAAGAAACATCATTTTTATGGTTTTAATTTATTGTAATTTATATTATTTTTAATACTTTTAATATTGTCAAAATTTTTATTACTTATTATAAATATTTTAACATTTTTAGTTTTTTAGTTTTCCTCAAATTTAGCAAAATGTTTGATCATAATTTGCCAATTAGCGGTTCTTACATAACGTTACATCTATTCTTTTAAATTATATTTTATTCTTATTTTATTTGTTTCACATAATGGATTAAATTTATTTTTTCTCAATACCTTCTTTCAATGGTGGCGTTATTTTTTACTGCTAAATTATTCTTCTTCCATTATTTTATTTATTTCTCTAATCCAAGGATAAAAAAATATTTTCTCTATTTAAATGCATTTTTGTAGCTGTAACGTCAGTCATATTTCAGCGTCATCCCCGTTACAATTGGGCTTTTATTATTAAGAAGAACATTATTGTTATAATTTTTTTTTTTACAATATTCAGAACATTTTTATTAAATATGTTCAATTATTTTATAAGCTTCACATTTTTACTTTCCGAACACTATAGTGAGGAAAGTATTGTAATCATGTCAAAAATCCGAATTCGAGATTTTGATGTTTCTATACGTTTTGAGGTCCCCTGAGCCCGTTTTCACTATTTTTACGATGATGTATGTGTGTATGTGTGTGTGTGTGTATGTGTGTATGTCTGTGAGTGAACACGCTAGCGTCTAAACGCTTTGTTCGATTAACCTGAAAGTTGGTACGCATATTGTAAGTCACCATAGTACGAACCCTATAGATTTTGGTGAATCTAGCACTTATAGTTTTTTTACAGGGACACAAAGAAAAATTCTTTATCATTATGGCCTATGGGAGCAAAATCTTAAAAGTGCGATAGCATCTAAACGCCTTATTCAATTGAGCAAAAATTTTATACACATATTATAGATCACAAATACTCAATCTGTATAGATTTTGGGGAATCTAGCACTTATAGTTTTTTTACAGGGACACAAAGAAAAATTCTTTATCATTATGCCTATGGGGCCAAATTTTTAAAAATGTGATAGCGTCTAAACGCCTTATTAATCCGAGCAAAAAAAAATTTCCCATGTTATAGATCACAGTTGAACTAACTGTATAGATTTTGGTGAATCGAGCACTTACAGTTTTTTTACAGAGACACAAAGAAAAATTCTTTATCATTATGGCCTATGGGACTAAATTTTTAAAAGTACGACAGCATCTAAACGCCTTATTGAATTCAGCTGAAAATTTATATGAGTATTATAAACCACTGTTGCACTAACTATAAGCATTTTGGTGAATCTAGCATTTATAGGTTTTTACAGGGACACAACGAAAATTTCTTTATCATTATGATCTATGGGCTCAAAGTTCAGTAGCGTTAAATAAAACAACGTGTAATAGATGGAGAAAAATACTCAAACACTCTATTATGGTTTTCTCTCTTTTGTTTGTTTAACAACTACTCTTTCTTTACCTTATCTACAAAACTGTTAATTACTCAATGTTCGGAAAGTCGAGTGGAGTCACTCCAGATTTTTCACACAGATGTAAGATTAAAAAAAAAAAGAAGGTTGTTTCTTTTCAGATATAACATCTTTGTAATAAAAGCTATAAACAAATACTGCTGCAGAAAATCTCTAAGTGTTAGGGATTAATAGAATAAATCTTATTGTTTAATCCTTCTGAACAAAAGGGATCAAAAGTGTTTTTAAAAGGATAAAAGATTTCCTTTTCTTTTAAATATTTTGCTTAACTTTCATTAGGAAATTAAACTCTAATGTCTTTTTTTTTTTTTTTTTCTAATGTATTGCCACAGCAGATTTAATTCTTATTTACAATTTATAAAATAAATTTTTCAGGAATATTCATCAAATATTTCTGAAATAGTCAATATATATATATATATTATGTTCAGAAAGCTTGAATTTTACGTTTTTATGTTATAGGATTAGAAAATTTTAAGAAGAATAGCACAATGAATAAAAGAACTAAAAATATTCCTGTATTTAAAAAAAAAAAAAAAAAAAAAAAAGCTTTTATAGAGTTACTGAAGCACAGAAGACCATTTATAAGACAAATTTAAGAGGTCCTTAAAAGGAGCATTTAGCCGACAATAAATATGAATATAACAATTCCTTTAGACGATACTTCTATCTCCATCATTCCAGTGAAACAAGAAAAAATATCTACTTTGAACTAGGAAGAAACATACAAGATAATCGGTTAATAAAATGCCATAAAAGTTGAGCAAACAGATTCATGGTAGTGGCAGAGGGAAATTACGAGAAGAGGTATACTAATACTGTTATTAATAAAAGTACCAAAGAATGTGAAAGTAAATGCTTAATTTTATATTAACATATTGCTTTACAGACATAGTTAAAAAGAGGAGTTGCGCGAAATCATCCAAATGGCAATGGAGAGGAAAAAGTCACTATTCATCACTATTCATTAAGATAAAGCATCAAGTCAAGATTGTCAAATGTCAACCCAATATCTTGAGAACTTTAAGTCTAGAGGAGCTCCAACTTACACTATGAAAGAGGTTGGTTGGTTGGTTGTAGGATTTAAGGCCGATTGACTCCTGATGTGTCCTAGGCCTAGGGGGGAATGCCCTCCGTGGGGGTCTTTCTAAGGGGTCCTAGCCCGTATTTACGCGAGTTTCGGAGGAAACCACGGAAAACTCCGAACGGCTAGGTCGATGAGCGCGACCTGGGATCGAAACCGGCACCTCCCATCTACCAGCTTTGAGCGCAGAACCGCCCGGCCGCTGGTGGGCCCAAATGAAAGAGGAAATTCTTATAAAACCTCCTTATAAAAATAAAATGTACTTTTTTTTTTTTTTTTTTTTTTTTTTTTTTTTTAAATGCTTTAAACAATTTTTTTTCCAAGTAAACGAAAGCAATTAATGGACATTTTAAATAAGGAAGGGAAAGCAATTTCAACGGAAACTTCTAAAAAAAAGTGTTCCATTCATAGAACTGAGTTCACAAGCTGTTAATGAGAAAGATGCTGTTCAATCTAAACACACCAAAGCAGCAGTATTGATTCCGCACTGTAAAAATTTTGTGTAGTAAATTACAGCACAGTGTGCTGGTTATAATATTGCCTACTCGCTGATCTGTATTTTTTACAATGTGCAGTAAAATAAATTTGCTGCGATTTTTACGCACGTGTGCTGTAATTTTCACAGTATGCTTTAAAAATATTTCCTGCAATTATTGCACATGGGTGCAGGAAGTATTCCACAACACTAAGCAGCTTATTTATTTTTTTACACATATAATTTACATTTTTTATTTCTTCATGCGGAGCAGATGGTCTTGGATAGCCCGGGATTCGAACTCACAATCTCCTCTTCTAAAGGCCAGCACCTTGCTCATAGCGCCGTTGGGCTCACAGTGAATTTTTTTACCAAAGTAGATAGGGTCAACATCAGCCCTGATTGGTTGATAAATCATGTCCTACGCACTAAAAGACTTCTGGAAAAAATTTTATACCGATTTACAACACATTGTGAAGTAACCACTCTTCAATTATTTTTACAGAACTAGCCGTAAAAATATGCAGCAACTTATGCTGTATTTGCGTTAAAAAAAGTCCTTTATTTTTACAGAAATTTTTTACATCACAGGTTTTTGTGTGGTTTAAGACCAATTGACTACACTAAAGTTCTAGGCCTATAGGTTAATGTCCTCCATAGGAGGTCTTTCTGAGAGTCATAGCCCGTAATTACGCAAGTTTTGGTGGAAACAACGAAAAATTTCGAACAACTAGATCGAAAGCACGACCTGGGATCGAACGCATTGATTACAGAAAATTATAATCATAATTATGGTTGAGTCATTTTTAACAAAACACCGTCAGAACACTCTGTACTTTAGGAATTAATGAAATAAATCTTATAGTTTAACCTATCTAAACAAGTGGAACAAAACGAATTTTATACAGAAAAGGAAATTTCTGTGCTTTTAAAATTTTCAGGTAAACTTTCATAAAGGAATGAAACTCTAAATCAATATACTGGCAAAAATGAATAAATAGATAAAATATAATAAAATAAAATTCACCTGAACAATTATACAGGATGGCCATAAAATAATTTTCCCTATTTGGAGGCATCTACAGTTAAAGTTTATGAACGGAATGAAACCAAATTTCATTATATAGATTATGCAGGACATGAGGAGGAGATTTCCGCAAAGAAATAATTTAGAACTAAAAGTCGCCGATAGGGGAGATTTCGATGCTGCGGTCATGTACACACTATAAAATCTGTGTAATCCACTTCGATTGTGGAAATTTGCTCACATTACATGTGTCTCTGAATGATTAATAAAAGAATGTTGCAGTGAGTTTTATACTGTATGTAATTCTTTTCTGCATTTGCATTTTTATTCAAACATTAATGTACATAATCCATTTTCCGTGCAATTGATATAATGTGCATTAACATTTTTTATTTGCAAACAGCTCTAAAATTCCATCCCATATGCATTAAGAAGCTAGCATAATCTACATTTATTTTATAAATTTCATAGTGCGTACATCACAGTACCATCAAAATCTACCCTATCGGCGAGATTTGGTACTTTTTTTTTTCGTTGAGGAAATCTTCTTCCATGTCTTCCACTGTCTGTATAAGAAATTCGCTTTCAATCTGTTATTTTTTTACTGAAAATGTCTCTAAACAGGAAAAGTTATTTTATATTCATTTATGTTTAAAGTTATTTTATATGGACGTCGCATTGTAAAAGTGGTGTAATTCCATATTTTTTAAATATATATTTTTTTGCTTAAGCGTATCACATTTTGTCATATCTTTCATTATAAAAAAGAAAAAACTGCAATAGTTGCATTAAAATCCCATAAATGGCATTACATGTTTTTCTCAGAAAACTGAAACTTCTAAATATTCATTATAAAAATGAACTTCAAATTATTAAAAGTTACTTGAAATTATTTTTAATATAATTTATAAATTCTTATAACTATGATTTGTATTAAACACAAAAATCGATAACACTTACTGAATCTTGACTTTTTTCCTACGCATAAATCTGAAAAAAAGCTCGTTGTTTCAAAATCAATTCCCAGGATGTAATTCGCTTTAACAATGAGCGACCCATATATACATACATAGATATA